>WKLE02000097.1:0-14596 GCA_014885115.2 Asterionellopsis glacialis
ATATGTGAAGGCAGGACAGACTTTTGCTTCCATTGCCTTTAAAAGCCTTTCTGACAGCTATAACAATGATTAGTAAACTATAGCACAATCAAATTGGGCTCGTTTATTGACCAGTACATTGTACATGATACAGGTACAGAGGACAAAACAAGCTGATTGTGCCAAAGCAGTGCTTTTGGTTCAAAAAGAATTCTAACAAGACACACTCATAAAAAGAAATTCTATATATTACAATTGAGTACAAATTGTACCAAACGTATTTAGCTTCTACAGTATATGGTACTTGCACCTCTTCCTTTGTCAAAGCTACAGCGTTCTGTACCGTATTCTACCACAACTGCTGAAGATGGAAATTCTTAAGTAGAATGCTTACCTAGTAAGCCATCTACAAGAGGATTTCTAAACCAGCACTCCCAGTGCAAGAAATTGCACGTATAGCTTGATCATGGGGATGAATGCACTACACCTCACTATGTGAGCTGTATCCTTAATGATAGTGCTAATACACGCATCCATGCACAGACAGGCCAGTTGAACAGACAATGGTGGACAGACAGACAATGATGATGTGGCAGATTGTTGGAGATGGACAGACAATGATGACGTGGTTACGTGGCAGTTTGGCTGACTAATCCTCTGAATTATCAAACATTAAAAAAATAGAATTCTTTTAAACTAGTCATAGTTAATTTACATTACCAACAAACAAGTCTTCTCTTGTCTTTTGTGTAATCCCTGAGTTGATTGCTGTAACCCGACTGCAATGCACACTGGCATAGGGCAGCCAAGCAACAATTCCACCCATTGCCCTCTTGGACAACTACTACAACTAATGTGTCACAGGGTTCACCATTATTTGTCCCTAGCACTTTAGTTACATCTGTACCAGTTGCTATCATGAATAGTAAACCTCAAGAAAGTGTACTAAGTACCACAACACCATTAAATGAATCTAAAGTTACTGATACTAAAGAGGTGAAGGTTAAACAGGAACTCATTTTTGATGAAAACAAAAACAAAAAAATGCATTGTTAAACATGAAGCTGGAGCAATGAAGTGGCAAATTCTTTACGTAAATGAGCTCAATATTTAGATAGGTAAATTTTGGCCCTCTTTGGCCTTATTTCATTAGTATTAGGATATACTGTTTTTAGAACCCATTAAATAATACTTTTTTTCATAATCAGTGCCTTTTCTTGAATAAATGGATGAATGAATGAAAAAATAATGAAAAAATATATGAAATAAATTATTTGAGTACATATGTGTTTTTGCAACATCATTACCAAAAAAGTGAATGTGATGCAAAAATATAAGAAATGGAGAAAGCAGTCAAATTATGAGTATAAAATAATATATGTTACTTATGTACAAACTTTTTGTGTCACAGGAACAAAATTTATGTCTCTCATGGCAAAAAATTATGTCACCTGTACAAATTTACTATGTCTCTTGGTACCTGAAAATATGCGCACATCAGGCATGAAATAAATTCAATGGACAGACCAAAATCATGCGCAAACCATGCATAAATTTAGTTCACTCCCTGTCTTGTGCTGGGGCATAATTTTTGCCTCACTTATGGGAGGAAATTTTGCCCAAAAGGTGATATAAAATTATATGCAGAGAGGCATGGGATTCCCTTCTGATGTCACAGATACAAATTGGAGAATTCAAAAAGAAAATCAAAACATGGAAGAAGATCACCTACACATCCCCTTCAAGCTTACACCTAAGTCATATCATGTCATGGTTGGGGAGATTGATTATAACAATCAACATCCACATCAGAGAGTAAGTTCTAGCCACTCTGGGATAAAGTCTGTCTGTCAGTCAATCAAAAATTGGTGCGGCACTTAAATTCTGTCCTACACATGCATTTTTTCTTCAGAACTGTTCTGAGTGACATAAAAATGTGTCTACGTCATGTACCAGAAAAATGTGTCACATATTTATGTGATAAAGACAAACTAAAATTTCTGTTGTGTAAACTTATACTGTGTTGGTCATTTTTTTTTTTAATAGTCAAATATTTTATATATCTTTCAAAACAAAAAATGCTGTAATTTCTCATCTTTGTTCATGCCACAAATTTATGGATACATGACCAAGAATCATGAATCGTCATGTTAGACCACAATTGCATCTTGTTTGTCCTGGTTGTGAATTATTATGCCATTCATCTAGATCCTATACATCACACTTGATTAACAATTCCTTTTGTCTTGCAGTTGATCAGTGGGGTGTCAATATTAACCAACCCTCTTCCAATCAAACAATCAATCCTGGTGAGAACACCAATCCAACAATACAAACAAAGGCTACAATTCCATACCAGAATGTAACAGACAATTAAAATGCAATTCTTGATGATCATTTGTATCCCAAAGAAGATGTTGATGATGCTGATATCGAATTTGAACCCAATTTCTTTGTTGATAACTTCCCTGAGCCTACAATATGTAGCTTTAGTTTGGAAAAAATTCTGTCTGACAGGCCACAAACTTCCAAGCCTTTTTCTAAAGAAACTAGATGCTTTGTGAAATTATTACATAAACTTATGCTTAATGGTAGCCCACTTTATATATTTGATGACATCATAAAATGGGAAGTAGATGCTGCAATGGCTGGGGCCACTTTTAAATCTAACATGCCTTCTTGTAAAAAGAATATGATTGATCTTGAAAGCGTTTCAAAACTTCCTCTATGAAACCTCAATACTTACCTTATCAACTAGAAGGTAAAGGATTTGAGTCCTTACCAGTTTTTAACTTCAAGGCAATGCTTGCATCATTGCTAAATGATGATAGACTTATGCAACCAGAAAATTTAGGTATTCAACCTGACAATCAGGTAAAGTTCCAAGACAGGTTTAGCCTTGATACCCTTGAAGTGGATGAATTTCACAATTCCATTAAAGAAACCTGTGCTGGGCCAAAGGATGTTTTTGTTGGCATTATGATGTACATTGATGGTACTAATCTAGGCAATTTTACAAATGCCTCATAAGAGCATGTTATGTTCTATTTATCAATCTTTAATAGAGAGACTTGTAATCAATCCCATGCTTGGAGACCTTTAGGATATGTCAAAAGGCCTGTTGACAATGTGACTGATAAGGATGCCCTATGCCGCTAGTGTTGACGGCGGCACAACACAACAATCAGACAATCAACACACAAAAGAAAAGAAGACTTTTATTTGGTGATGAAAATTATGAGCTTAGTTTAATCTGGAGAATATCCAGCAATCTAGTAAGTAGTAAGAAATCAGGAAATTAGTAAATGGTAATTTATTTGTGAGTCCGTCTGCTTGCCCATGCATCAATCATCCATCCTCAAGAATGTCCTACAGGGAGTGTACTTCATCCACTTCCCAAACTGTCCTGCGTGTGTTCGTAGTACGGCGTTACGCGACGAACGTTTACTGTCTCTTCTAATTACTTGAAGCACTTCATGAGGACCTTTGCGAGGACTGTCCATCTTAGGTACTATTCCTGGCTTCTCTAACGTAATGAGGTCACCTACGTGGTAATAGTGGTGTTGCTGGTTAAGGTATTTGTTTCTTGTTTTGAATATGAGTCCAATTGGCTCGGAAGGCAATTGGTAACAACATATCATGTCCGAATACTAATTGTCCGGGTGTGGCTTCTAACGTAGTTTGATAAGTACTGCATATAGCCCATGCTACAGAGCTCAGTATGTTGTCCCAAGGTTCATCATCTCCTATAGTAGGTGGATTGGCAGAATTGCTTTTGTTGAGTGCAAGTAACGAGTTACCAATTACTTGATGCATGAGCTCTATGATATTGCTTGATTGGGGATTGTACGTGGTCATTGGTTTCTTACTTAGACCAAAGCTTTTCTGTGCCTTCTTGAAGATTCCTTTGAATTCTGAGCCATTGTTGTATCCTATGTACCTTGGTTGTGGATACTGACATAACCATGCAGAGTGGAATGCTTCTATTACAGTGTCAGCTGTTTTGTCTTTAAGTGACTTGATTATGATCTATCATGGTAAGACATTGTAGGGTTCGTGTACCTGAATTTGACTTGATAGTATATTTTCCGATTAGGTCTACGTGAACTCTCTCCCATTGTAGGCTTTCAGCTTCTTTAGGGAGTAAGTGTCCCTATTTCTTACGTTGCTTTTTACAGAGCTGGCATTGTTTGAAGGTTCTACAGAAGTTGTGTACGTGCTTTCTTAGTTTAGGCCAAGTAAAGTGCTGACGTATAGGTACTCAGGATACCAAGCTACGGCGCCTTGTTGAAGTTTTTCTGGTATATATATTTTACCTTCGGAGTGTATGAGCGGTTTGCCTTCAATTTCACTAGTTGTAAACATACCAGGTTTTGCATCATGCATTAGTTTCTTAAGCGTCATCTGCCCATCTTGCATCTAATTGTGAAAGCGCGTCAGCAATGACATTGTGTTCACCAGCAATATGGACAAATTCTGCACCGTATTCTTCTAGCATCGTACGCCATCTGCATACTCGATACAATATGTTTTTATGGTCCATGTGTACTATTAGCTTTTGACCCCATAGTATGTTTTTAAATTCCTTAAGTGTCTCTACTATATACAGTAGTTCTTTTTTGCCAGTAGTATATTTCTTCTGAGCGTCTTTGAGTTTTCTGCTATAGAACGCAAGGGGCTTGATAACCACACCTAGTTGATAGTTGCTTGCGTCAGTATATACATGGAATTCGTTTTCGAAGTCCGGGAAGGCTAATAGCGTTTCTCCACTTATGACTTCTTTTATTTTATCAAAGGCTTTCTGATAGGTGCCATCCCATACAAATTTGGCCTTGTTTGATACCATAGCCGTGAGTGGGGCTAGGATGTGACTTCGTCTTCACCACATATCGCAATAGTAGTTAATCATGCCTAAGAATTTCCTTAGTTGGCGTTTAGTCTTAGGAGGCTCTAAACATTATATTGCTTCCACTTTCTTATGCCGTGGTTGGATACCATCACGAGGTAACCAATAGCCTAGATAATTAATCTGGTCTATGGCAAAATGGGATTTGTTAACGTTTACTACAAAACCAGCTTCTGCTAAGCAGCTTCATACCACATCAACTTTGCTGATGTGGTCTTCAAATGTGGCACTGGACGTGATTAAAATATCATCTATGTATGCCCGTGCAAATTCTAAGTCTCCTAGTATATCATTCTTTATTTTCTGAAAGATATCGGGGCTGTTTTTAATACCCATGGGTAGGCGTTTATACCTGTATTTACCCCATGGTAGAATTGTAGTGCACAGTTCCTGTGATTTCTCATCTAACGGAACGTGGTAGTATCCCATACTTAGTTAGATCAATCACAGTTGCATATTGAAATCTGTCTAGCTTTTGTAGTAGGTCAGATGTTTTTGGTAACGAAAATGGTTTTCTCTTAATTACTTTGTTGAGTTGACAAAAGTCAGTTACGATACGTACATCACCCCTTTTCTTTGGTACGACAAATGCGGGGGCTGCCCATTCACTGTTGTGGTTCTTTTCTAAAACACCTATTGATTCTAGCCTATCAATTTCCCGTTTAGTAGTCCCTTCTAAGGAACATGGTACTTGAAATGGCCTGGCATGATATGGTTCTGCGTCAGCTTCTATTTTAAGACTGACAGGTTTTATCTTCAGTGTGCCAAGCCCGCCCTTAAAGGCTTGTGGGTATTTTTGTAAGCACTTAAGCATAACTTATCGCTCGTTATAAGTAAAGTGTATCCAGTGAGAGGCTTCCTTGCCTAAATTGACTTCTCGTAGTTAGCGTCTGATATGGATGATTGGCATAAATCTGCTTCCTTGAAGACAGATGGTTGGATGGCCATATGGTAGATGGCTTCTGCGCATTTGGGGTCTGAAAGCTCTCCATGGTATTTCATGGGTAATTCATACCCTTCCCAGTGTATTGTTTTCATGCTAATGTGAATGTCAAGGCCCATGGCTTGCATCAGATTGGTTCCAACAATCATGTCATACTGTGCATCTGTTTAGTTTGTTTGTTCATCCACGTGACAAGACCAGACTAATGTCTTTTTGTTGGTGAGCTCTGGGAGTGTAAAATTTATTTGAGCTTTTTGCTTAGTGATAAAGTCACCTCCCATCGTGTTCCACTGAGTAGGTTTAGGGTTCTTGTAAGAACTAGCCTTCCCCTGTTCCACAAAAGCTTTAAGGATGATTGTCGCGGTAGTACTGGTGTCGAGTAGGATTCGTATTGGAACGAGCTTGCCATCCTGGTTTATTATTTTGCCTACTACTTCAGTAGTGCTATGCGTAGATTTTTGCTTTTTTGTTTTTTGCTGACTGCATAGCATGTTGTATAATTGTTCTATGTTGGGGAAAAGGTTTGATTCAGTGTAGGAAGTAGGCCTAGAATAATTGTCTAAATCTTCACTACTAGTTTATGTTTAGTTTTACTATGTTGGGTAAAGTACAAACTAGGTTCCTCATCAGAGGAAGCACCCAATTTGTACTGCATTTTGCGTTTCTTTTTCTACTTAACTTTCAATAATTTGAGCAAGCTAATCATTGTGTTTTCCTGCTCCTGCGTATACGTCTTGGATTTGACCAAATCCTTCTTTTTTGACTTGTCTGCAGTACAATTGCTGGTATTGTGGTTGTTCATAAGACAGTTGCTACATCACTTCCGAGTGCGCTGGCGCTTGTCATCACTTCCATTGTTATTGCGATCAGAATTCTTTTCTGTTTGTTCACGCTTGCAATTTTTCTTACTTTCCTTAGGTGTTTTGGACTTAGCAAGTTCACAATCGATATTATCACGTACCTCTAACTTTTTGAAGTAGTCCACGGTATCCTCCCATGAGAGATCATGCAAGTCGTGGTTGCTAGCGAGTAGGGAGGATTGCCACTTGAGTGGTTTTGCCCAATCCAAAATGTCAACAAGTTCGTCAAATTCCAATTTTCAAATGTTTTTACCATTGTGATCCATTGGAAAATATGGCAAATATTCGTTTTACTGGCAAAGCCTTGCGGCAAACTGTCTCAACGTGAAGTTGTCGGTCATTGCTAAGTGGTAGCAAAGGTAGTTCTTCTGGCGCCTTGACATGTGTCTAGACGAGAAGAAATTCTTGCCTACGTTGTTCAGTACCAGTTCAAAGATCTGTTAAGGATCTTTATAGGCTGGTTTCTTGAGGCTTGCATTTTTGCTCTGGCGATTGGCATTGGCAGCATGAAACAGCTGCCTTGCTCTACCCTTCAAGAGGGTGAGGGCCATGGAAGTCTTGGAGCCTGCTTTGGTGAGGAGACAATCTCTCTCAACCTCAGCAAATTCGATCCTCCACTGGATCCACTCTTCAGCAGATCCATCCTAAAATTGTTTGACTCTTTTCTCAATTGTTTCTGAGTCAGAGCCTTCATCAGAAGGATCAATTCTCACCTCGATGGTCTTGTAAGAATCTTTGTTGTTGTCTTTTGACTTTGACCTCTCCTTTTTTGTTTTGATAAATGGACTTGCAGGAGGATTCAGCAGGGTCTGCTGTTGGCTCAACTCCTGATGCTTTCCTTTAAAAGTCATTGGAGGAGTAAAATGTCTTCATGTTTTCTTGAAAGTTAATATCCTCTAAAAGAGGGAGTAACGTTACTATGCCCTATGCCGCTAGTGTTGACGGCTGCACAACACAACAATCAGACAATCAACACACAAAGGAAAAGAAGAATTTTATTTGGTGATGAAAATTATGAGCTTAGTTTAATCCGGAGAAGATCTGGCAATTTAGTAAGAAGTAAAGATTCAGGAAATTAGTAAATGGTAATTTATTTGTGAGTCCGTCTGCTTGCCCACGCGTCAATCGTCCATCCTCAAGAGTGTCCTATAGATGCTCTGAAGAGTTGTAACAATCGTAACTATCATCATACACCAAGATTGCTACTGAAATACTTGATTGCAGTTCAAAAAGATGAAGGTTACATATGTGATTTGATCATAGGTGATCATGCAAACCGTAATATGCATCTTAAACTAAAATTAGTATGTGTAAGTGGTGACTGTAAAGGTGACAATTATTTGTGTTCCAGGTATGCCTCTCCTTTTCATTGTATGTGACTAGTTCATGCAGAGACTGCAAATGTTTGACTGAAGATGCAGACAGAACTGATTTGGAGTGCGAGTACATGTCACATTACAAATGTACAATGTTTTTGATGACATTGACATCTGCAATAATGCAGGTGGTATTAGTTTGGCTATTCCACCTGAGATTTTACATTGAAAAAATTTGGGGCTAGACAAAATTGCTATATTTCATTTTAATGAAAAGGTATAAGGCAATGGACAAAATTCTATAACCTTCGATGACATTCTTGGCATGGTCTCCAAAGCATGCGAGCATCAAAGTGATAGAGATATGTCTATTGTCACCTTCAACAAAGGCGTCACCTCAATGACTAAAAAAAATATAAAAGCAGCTGAATATACAGGTCTAATGCTTGCATATGTTATTACCTGGCAAACTCATGCCGGAAAAGCTTGTTTTCTCAAAAGAGCCGGCATCAACAAACATGATGAGATTACTGACTACATTCATCAGTTGGAGCAACTACTGGCTTGCAAAGTTTGGATGAAGTACGGAAAAAAGAATCTGAACACACTGCCTGCATACAAAGAAACATTTGTTACATTGATGAAAAATTACAAAAAAAATGTACAACAAACAGAAAACTTTGGCCTTAAGACAACCAAATTTCATCAAACACATCATATTGTGGATTACATTTTAGGTTTTGGTAGTCCAGAAAACATTAACAGTGCAAGGAATGAAAATCATCATATTGACAACACAAAAGAAGCCACAAAAAGACTTTGTGATGTTCTAGCAGAGCAAACAGCAGTACAATATTATGAAAACCCTACTGGACCTTGCTAAGTACTATGTGAGTGAAAACAAAATTCAGTTTGAAAGTGCCAAAACAATCCTAGTACCTTTGCTGGCACTAAATGCACACTGAGCATATACATAATGATGACAAAAACACATTGCAGTACACTACAAACTTTGGGTTTCATAAACCATATTTTTTGGGTTCTGCTTTAGTCACATATATTGGAGAAAAGGTGTTAGAAGATGTTGTTCCTCTATGTCGCTAGTGTCAACGGCAGCACAACACAACAATCAGACATTCAATACACAAAAGAAAAGAAGACTTATGTTTGGTGATGAAACTTATGAGCTTAGTTTAATCCGGAGAATATTCAGCAATCTAGTAAGAAGTAAGAATTCAGGAATTTTTTAGTAAATGGTAATTTCTTGTGAGTCTGTCTGCTTCACCACGCATCAATCATCCATCCTCAAGAATGTCCTACAGGGAGTGTACTTCATTTGCTTCCCGATCTGTCCTACGTGTGTTCGTAGTACGGCATCACACAAGGAATATTAACCATCTCTTATATTACGCCTCTAAGGATGTGCACAGTACCGTTTGTAAATACTTGAAGCTCTTCATGAGGACCTGTGCGAGGACGGTCCATCTTAGGTACTATTCCTGGCTTCTCTAATGTAACGAGGTCACCTACGTGGTAAACATGGTGTTAACGGTTACGGTTTTCTTTTTGGTTGTTTTTATTAATCAACATTTGTTTCTTGTTTTGAATATGAGCCCAGTTGGCTCGGAAGGCAATTGGCAATAGCATATCACATCAAAATACTAGTTGTCCGGGCATGGCTTCTAATGTAGTGTGGTAAGTACTACGTATAGCCCAAGCTACGGAGCTGAGTATGTTATCCCATGGTTCATCATCTCCTATAGTAGGTGGATTGGCAGATTTGCTTATGTTGATTGCGAGTAATGGGTTACCGATTTCTTGATGTAGGCGCTCTATGATACCGTTTGATTGGGGATTGTACATGGTTGTTGGCTTTCTACTTAGACTGAAGTTTTCCCATGTCTTTTTGAAGATACCCTTGAACTCTGAGCTGTTGTTTTATCCTATGCACCTTGGTCATGGATACGAGCATAACCATGCAAAGTGGAATGCTTCTATTACGGTGTCAGCTGTTTTGTCTTTAACTGCCTTGATTTTGAACCAGCCTGTGGCAGGATCTATCATAGTAAGGCAATTATAGTGTTTCAATCAGATTTGATAGTATATTTTCCGATTAGGTCTATGTGAACTCTCTCCTATTGTAAGCTTTCAGCCTCTTTACGTATTTCAGTTGTAGGGAGGTCTGTCACAATTAGGACTGAAATTAATATTCTGGATGGAATATTATTTTGAGCACATCCATCCTATTGCTCACAAAGTTCCTGGCATGATTTTTGTTATTATCAAACAAGCCAAATGGTCTATAGAAGGATTGCCAAGTTATTATGTTTTGTTGAAGTACCTAAATGGGACAAACAAGGATACAATGCTGGTATCTATGCCATAGCAACTCATTCTACTAAAGCAGTTGAAGAACCCATGGTACTTTTAAATAGTGCACAGATAGAATGCAGTGCATGTGGAGAATGGATATATATAATGATCAAGATGGAAGACATACTGGCACCTGCTTATGTTGTTGAGACTTGTTCCCCCACACCCTATGCATTTGAGGACTTATCCTTCATAAAAGTGTGTGGGGGGGGATTGGCAAAGTACACCATCAATGTCTTTGTCACTGTCAAATTGAGAAGTTCTTCTGCAATGACACAAAGTTGAAGCAACTCTTTCATTATCACAACTCTCACAAACAACAAACTTGTGATGCTGTTCCACATAAGCTGTAACCATGTTGCACAATTTGTATCTTCATCATCCAAGTACCTACAGCATTTGACATGGCAGGGCTGTAAACAGTACATACATGTCAGGTCTGGTCAAACTTGATTATTGGATTTTTCACAGCTGCCACAAACAGAAGCTGCATTGCTATCACTGCTTTGCTTTTTGGAAGGCGGTGGTTGTAAAGCTGATAGAGTTTCTTGTTCAATACCATATTTGAGCTGGCCAACTGTACAGCTCTGAAAATGGCTGCATCTGTTGGACTAACATCAGTAGATCTTTGTAGTTTGAATAATTAACATAAAGGAGGTAACATGCTCCATTTACACACCCATCATATTCAGCCTCTTCAAACTTTACTTGGAAACGATGTTCATATCAATCCTCTGGCAACAATTTTTCAACCTTGTAGTTCCAACTTGATGTCCTTTTTCTATCAAGATTTTTGGCAGTTGCAAGACCTTTCAGATCAATTTCTTCCTTGTAAATTTCAATAAATTTGTTGCAATTGTAGAACTGCCAAATAATTTGAAGTCTCTGGGAGATCTGAGCAAACATGTCCAAATGTTTAAGATCAGTTGGATTAATTGCTTGTTCAAAAAGGTTTACTCAACCAGCAAAAGCCCCGCAAAGGCTTAGCAAAAAAAACACCAGAATTGCTAAAATTCTTCATTCTTGAGGTATTATTAGAAACTTTTCTTTTTTCCATAACTTATTGAGGTTTGACAAAACTATTGGATACAATTGGGCATTTCGGATAATATCATTAGGTCTTGTCTCTGTGTTTGATGCTAACAAGTTGATGAAGATACTGGAGTCCATCAAAAAGTAAGCAATGCAACCAACTATATTGGTGTGAGTAAAATCATATTTGGGATCACCAGAGTTTTTGGGATCTGTTGGCCCACGAAGAATGATCAACCCGGAGCAGTCCAAACTCTGTTTGAACCAGTCTGGTTCATCAACATCAAGATGGTTTTAGAGAATTCCAAAGCTTTTTTGTAAATGATGTCATCAAGTTGCTCTGGAATATCAACAGAATTGTCTTTGTGAGCCTTATGTTGTTTGAAAAAAATATTTGGTTTGGACAAAAGATACAACAAATCTTGGTTTCTCTGGTTGCACCTCTCATTTAGATAAATATTGAATGAATGGCCTAACAATTAGCTCATCTGATTTCAAATTCACCAACTCCCTAAGAGAAATAATAATAAAAAAAAATTGGAGGTCTGTGCCTTGGAAGACAAAAGTCTAGTAGTTAAAAAGCGACTTGTTAGTAGATCATTGAGGGTTTTCATTGTTCCCTGAAAAGATCAAAAACATTGATGTTAACAGAGTCTTGCTACTATCCACTCATTAAACAAATTATGATATAATGTAAAGAGAACAATAAGTGTGTTCTAAAACAGAATAGATAAAAAAGGACAAATCCAGGTATGTCTCAAGAGCAGCTTGAAACAAATGCCTACAAAACAGAGAACTTGAGTTAGCAACAGCTTGTGTTGATGTGTCTTTGCCAAAGGCATGTGTTAGCAGAATGCCCTTTGAGTCGAGATCCAGCAACTACAACAGACAGAAACTTGTTAGTTCTGGCAAAGACTGTGCTATGGAAAAGCCTTGTATTATTGTTCTGAAGACAACAAAGCTTATTGGCAAATCAGAATAACGTTGACTTGAATAAAGAAGAGGATGCGGTTGCCTAGACAGTGCAGTGAACCGTCGTTGTTAATGGATGTCTTGTTGAGCCTATGCAAAAAAAGTAGAAAAAAAAAAGAATTCGACTGGCTGCACCTGATTTTTGGGTGAAGAACAATGTCTACACAGATTCTACATAAACTTAGTACCAGGAAAGAGAAAAGAACACCACCAACCTGAACAATCCATGACAAGGTTAAAATCAATGATATGTCCTGCAGTTTGCAAAAAATCAAATCATATTATATCATTGCGATCTTTTTTTTCTTATCAATTGAATGAGTGCCTTCGTCAAACCATTTATTTTGTATTTTGGAGGAGATATCAATGTAAATGTAATCAATAGACATGGAAAGCGTATCTTTTGCAATTAGGTATATGGTAAATTAATTGTTTAAAAAATTGAGTACAAAAAACAATTAATACTACGAATTTTATAAATGATGTTTTGATTTTGTTTGTTTTTTTTTAAAAAAAGTTTCCGCAACACCTAATACAGAAGAAAGTTGGCCAGGTCTGTCAGCCATATTACAACAAGTTGGCCCGGTTTTAAATTAGGATAGTAAATTCAAAAATTAAGCATTTACTGTCATGGTTACCTTGTGCCAATATCTATTTTCATTTGAGATTTTTTTATTTTTATGAATGATATATATAAATATATTTAAAATACATAGAAAACAAATCATTTTTTATTAAAGGCTGAATACGTGAATTCTTGTATACAATTGATGTAGATCCTACAAGAAGTAAAAGCAGCTAGTGTCTTACCATTGTTGGTGCAACAGGAACTATTTTGTCAATGCCAAGCCACACAATGTTACACAAAAGCAAAGCACAACATAAATGAATGCGTCAGAAGCCTTCCGGTTTGTTATCAAAGCAACCAAACCATGGCACCAACATCATTAGTATTATATGACAAACAGTCAGTGTCATCCGACAGAGAAACTATCAGTTCTAGTTCAAATTCTGGTTCTGGTTATTGCTCTGTGGAAGATTATGAGCATTTACGACGCAAGCTTGGAAAAATTACAAGGAAAAAGAACAACTTAATCAGAATAATTTAGTAAAACAGATGCCAGTCAGAGTGCACCTTGGCGTAGCTACAGATGTTTGAAAAACGTTAAAGTACACATTTGTTTCATTCTATTAAATTTTTAAAATCAGATGATGAATATGAAGATTTGAGCAATGACAAAACATTTAGCAGGCGGGTTTTGCAACAGTTTGCATTGGAAGAAGATGAAATTAAAGAATTTTGGAATGCATTGGAAAAAGATGAAATTCGAGGATATTGGAATGCCTAAAAAAAAATAGCTAAGACAGCTTTAAACTTACACAGAGCAGATGTGCAAAGTTCTATTCAAAGTCAGGTTCTTATTATGTTTCAAATCTCAGAAATTGACATGGATGAAACAACATCTTTGCAGTTAGAGAAAAACTTCAAGAAAAATAGTGGCACAATGGTAAACAAAGGTGAGAAGAAAAAACATTATGTAATTAATTATTTTGTTTGTCCTAATTTTGTATATTTTTTATGTATGTTTTATGTTGCTTTTTTAAGGTAAGTACATTCATTGAGGTACTAAATATTTTAACATTTACAATTTTAATATTTTTGTTGTTGACTTTGGCTTTTACAAGAGGATGGTTACCAAAATATTACTTTGGAAGACATTTTGGAGATGAGAGAAAATATAAATGACGGATACTACTTTTTTTATGACTGCATTTTAAGATGTGTTGTTGGCAGGATCAGGAAAAGAATTATCCAAGAGAATCATCCAATTAGTGAGCTGGTAAGTTGTTCTGAAGAAGCTTTTGGTTTGTTGGTACTTGAAAATGGATGGAACAAGTGGAAACAAATCCATGATCAGCATATCGTGGATGCAAAAGCTAAAAAATAAATCAAGTCCAAGTACACAAATGATGAGAGAGAAGGTAATTCCTCTTTTGCATCAGAAGGGAATCCAATGTCTCTCTGCACATAATTTCATATCACCTTATTGGCATCCCATTTCCTCCCATAAGTAAGGCAAAAATCATGCCCCAGCACAAGACAGGGAGTGAACTAAATCAATGCATGTTTTGCGCATAATTTTGGTCTGTTCATTGAATTTATTTTATGCTCGAAGTGCGCATATTTTCAGGTACCAAGAGACATAGTAAATTT
>WKLE02000099.1:1136-16106 GCA_014885115.2 Asterionellopsis glacialis
TCGATTGGTGAAAAGGCATTTGATGGTTGTGAATCTCTCGCAATCATTCATATTCCAGAGTCAGTTACAGTGATTGGTGAAAAGGCATTTTCTGGTTGTTCATCTCTTGTAAGCATTCATATTCCAGAGTCAGTTACTTCGATTGGTGAAAAGGCATTTGATGGTTGTTCATCTCTTGTAAGCATTCACATACCAAAGTCAGTTACATCGATTGGTGATCGTACATTTGATGGTTGTATCTCTCTTGTAAGCATTCATATTCCAGAGTCAGTTACATCGATTGGTGACTATGCGTTTGATGGCTGTGAATCTCTTGCTAGCATTCATATTCCAGAGTCAGTTCAATCGATTGGTGAAGGTACATTTTCTGGTTGTTCATCTCTTGCAAGCATTCAGATTCCAGAGCCACTTACATCGATTGGTGAAGGTACATTTCATGGTTGTTCATCTCTTGCAAGCATTCATATTCCAGAGTCAGTTACTTCGATTGGTGAACAAGCATTTGATGGTTGCTCATCTCTTGTAAGTATTCAGATTCCAGAGTCAGTTACATCGATTGGTGACTATGCATTTGATGGATGTTCATCGCTTGCAAGCATTCATATTCCAGAGTCAGTTACTTCGATTGGTGAACTTGCGTTTGATGATTGTCCTTTCGCTACACTAGTTGCAAAGCAAAACGACGTCAAGGAAGAAATGTTGGTGCAAATCCGACAATCACCACTGCACAACCTATGCAACAAAAATAAGAAAGATTTATCCATCTCAAGTATTAAGGAGTATTTGGATAACAAGAATGATGAAAAATCAGATTCTGCCACTGAAAAAGATGTGTTTGGTCGCACTCCACTTCATATCCTTGCTATGAACCCCTTTGTTTCTGTTGAGGTACTAGATTGTTTATTAAAATACAATGAGGAAACAGCAACAAAAAGAGACGCCAATGGTCTTTTTCCGCTGCACTACCTTTGCTGTAATCCTGGAGCTACAAACGGTGTTTTTTTGAAAATGGTGCAAGCCTATCCTCAAGCTCTTTCAGCAGTTGCCGGAAATTCTGGCGTACCTCTCAAACTAGCTTTGTGGAACAATCTAGCTGATGATGTCACCCATGATATCGTTGCCTACTATCCAGTAGGTAATGGCTTAATTCGTGATGAGGACAAAGATAAGCTTGAATCCGCAGCACATGAGTACATTGACAGGTTAAAACAATTATTGACAACAAAACCGAATGATTTCAATCCACTTTGGCAACATGGATGGGTTACATTTGTTTCCCATCAAGATGTTCTCAGCGTTGATGATGAAAAGCTTGAAAATGACTGTATTAACTTAATCAGAAGTTGCGATGATGCTGCAGCAAAGTTACTGGCCAAAGCAAAGAATCTACCCGGAAGCGCTGCTATTCAAATTGCAGTTCCCAAGATTCAACGGGAACTTAAGAAACGCTTACTCTTTTTAGGCCGTTATGAGCCTGTCACCAAACCTCCGATTCATAAATCAGCTACCTGTATTGTTATTAAAGCGTATGACGAAAATAAAATTGATGATTACCGCAATGCGTTTAAAAAGCTTGAAAGGCGAGCATTGAACAAAGCAGCTGAGCTCAACGATTGTTTTACGGAGATTGGTTACTCACAAGATGACAATTTAATTAAAAAATATTTTGAAAAATTTGACACAGACAAGTCGAAAGGAATTTCGGAACAAGAATTTATCGATATGTGTGTTTCTGTTCTTGATCGAGGTCAACGGCATGAGGTAGTATTCAAATTTATGAAAGACAAACAACAATTTCAACGAGAGATGCGATCTCGTAATGATTTCGAGTTGAAGCCTGAACATGTAGTATCAGTGATAGACTCCTTTACCGAGAAGAACAAAGGGTTTACATCATCTATTCTCGAGGATACTGACACCAAGGGGTCCGAGGAAGACGTTACTGCCTACAAGTATGCTATTTTAATGCCCTTTGCGGACCGTAATCTTGATACCATCTTCAAAAGTGAACGACCTGAGATTGGCAGGATTCGTGACTATATCAAACAGATTGCAGAATCAGTGAATCACTTGCATAAGAAGGGTATAGTCCATGGTGATCTTAAGTTATTGAATATCGTTCGTCTTCGTGGCAGCATGACCTTAATTGACCTCGACGCAAGTGTTGAAAGGTCGGTAAGTGAGGAGAAGACTTTTATTGGTAGTAAGTTTTCTTCTGGTGTGCTTCCACCAGAAATGATTCATTGTATCCAAAAGAACGCTCGTAAAGAATATAAAGAATATATAAAATACTTCGAAAAGGAACAAAAAGATGAAACGGAACGATGGTTTAAGATTCAGCCTAAACGCTTTGGTAGGAAAGACTATGTTGTTAAGACATTCAATACGGAAATCAAAACTGAAGAAGGATTTGAAGTGGAAAGTCCTGTGCATACGGAAAATCTTCCATATAACCTTGTGGAAGCAACACCGGCAGTTGATGTATGGTCGTTGGGGGTTATCTTCTTTACGCTTTTGGCGGGTGAACCCCTTTTTTCTGTCAATCGCGATGATGATTTGAAAGACGGGTCTGCCATGCGAGAGCTTTTCGATTGGGATAAGTACAGTTTGGAGCTAAAGATGAAAAAATTCCCGAAAATACCACGTAAAGCCAAAGACCTGTTGAGAAAGCTTTTACAACCATTCCCAAGCGATCGTCCCACCATGGATATGGTATTGAATGATGATTTTTTTGATGTTGATAAATTGGATACTGCATTGGAAGATATAAAGAACACGCAAGATCAAACTTTGCAAGGTATAGATAAATTGAAGGAAGGCCAGGACATATTGAAGGAAGGTCAGGACATATTAAAGGATCTAAGCCATGGGTTACAAGCTGAATTGTCACGTACTCGAGGCATTCTTCTGTACGGTATGTTTGAAGCTACAGAAGTACACACACCGACTGCTTTCATCATTACAAAGAATGAACTACAAAAACCAACATGTGAGGATGGCAAGGAAAAAGCCAAGCTTGCTTTTGAAGGCATTCTTGATGAGGAAGGAAATGGTTTCAAATATGAAGCTTTACTGTCCGAGGATCAAAAGGAGATGGTGGAAAATTGCAAGAAACGGATGGACGAAGCCAAACTTTGGGCTAGTCGGGTCAAAAGTATCTGCACAGGAGTGCTGGAAGGGAATGTTGATCAAGTATTTGGTACTGTAAAGGGTGCTCTTGGTGATTTGGTAACAGGTGAAAAGATGTACTTTTATTTTATTGACGAGCTTACAGGTGAACCAGTACATGCTGAAGGTTACCCTAAAGAAATCACGAGACCCTCTGATCTAGTACCCAAATTGCTTCCTTTGATGCAGGTTTCCATGCGAGCTATATCCTTGTGTAATGGTGTTGCTGGTATTGCTCGTGTGTTTGGCTTTCCAGTACCAACAATACCTGCAGAAGTTCGGTCCAATATGCAAGATTCAGTGGATATTTTGAAACAGGAAAGTAGTGTTGAAGCATTTGGTTCCCTTCAAGAGGTAGTGACGGACCTTGGTGATAGTTCTGAACAGAAGGAAGCAAAACAAACAGTACGTGGAGAGTCTCTCCGACAGTTGCTAAAGTTTTTGAAAGATGAGATAGACGATCACAATTTTGCTGGCCTTAATCGTTATCCTGATCCAGAGACTGGTAGAGCAATTTGGACTCGATTGAAAACTCGTGACGAAGTAGAAGAAGCACTTGATAAGATCTCCAAGCAACGAAGGGCCGAAGAAGGTATTTCTACAAAGAACAAAGACAACGCGAAAGTAAAAATGGATGTTTTAAAAGACAAGAATAAATTTATGAATCAAGAAATCAAACGCCTCGAGAGCGAAATTGGTGAGAAGGAACAAGAAATCGAACGTCTCAAAGCTCAACCTAGTGGTGTTATTTCAACCCAAGAAGCGTCGTGTTGTATTGTTCTTTAAATCCAATAGATGAATGCAATAGGCCGCTTTGATTGGTGGTATTTGTTTGTTGCATTTTAAATGGTGCAGATTGCTTAGTTTCAGTAATCATGCATCGGCTCGAATATTTGATTTCCAGTAATGCCTTACAAAAATCTATATAAAGTATCACAAAGAATTGTACAGCTTGATTGTTGTGTTTAAATTCTTGATTACTTGTGATTGTGTAAGTGTTGAGTCGTAAATTGTACGAGTATATATTAGGACTAGATTACTCTACTGTACTTTTTTCTTCACAATAGATAGACAGCGATTTCGATATTGTTTAGCTGACAAGTTATATTTTCTTCTGTTTCATCTTTCACAATCAACTAACGAACAACCTATCAATATAACGACGTTGCAAAGTAGTATTAATGTGGTTCCTTGTTGCATTGGAAAAAACAGTAGATTCTTTCTTGCATGATCATAACACTTCCTGTACGCGTTTGGTGTCCGCAGCGTTAAGAGCAGGTGTGGTATCGTGCTTTGCTAACTGGGTACAAGATGCATAGATTGGTGCAGAGTACGCGTGAGGTGAGTGTTGGTCGAACATCGGTTTGGGATGTTCAAATTGTTGTAAGGCAAGGGCGACATAGTCGGGCATGGAGATGTCCACATATCGGTATTCATAATTCCATTTCAAATTTAGCCCTACGTAGCGGGTGCCTGCCCAATCGATGCCGCACTTGTATTCTTTTTCGAGGATGTGGAATATTGGATGGCATCCTGTTTGTTGGTATAGCGGATGCCAAAGTCGTCAACTACTAAACAAAATTTGATATTGTCGTGATCGCATTCCCACAGGCCGGGGGTGACGGCACAGGGATGATACGCATAGGGCTTGAGAAACTGGACAAGGCGGTCGTTGGCAAGCTTGCTGGCCTGGGGGAGTGCATACATGCCTTTGTGTACCTCGGCATAGACATGTCCATTGTGAATTTTGTCATGGAGGTTATAGAGGTCAAGTATTTGTGGGTTGAAGCATGTGCAGAGGAATGCGTACGTATTCGTATTCAGGTAAGTCACTGCATAAATAAATATCTTTCAAATCGATGGTCATAAAATCTGCCATCATTGGTGCTGATTGTGCTGTTGATGAGTAGTTTAGAAGTTGTGATATCAGCCGTTCGGGTGGTGGTGCTGCCACGGTAGTCCACACGGTCACCGCAGGCAGTCCATCGAACGCGTTTTGGATTTGTTTTTTCAGGTCTATCAGCACACACGACGTGTATGTAGGTGGGCTTTTTACCTGGTGGGACATCGGAAGGGTTGATAAACATTCTGCAAGTTTCATACTTACAAATCATACTTTTCTTGTGATAAAGAACTACGAGGTGAGAAGACCATCGTTCATAGTGGTGTTGTTGATTCAGGAAAAGAAGTATTTTCTCCTATTTCTCATTCAAGCTTTTGTTTACAGTGGTGTTGTTGTTATGGTCTCCTGTATTTCATTCAAGCTTTTTACATGTTGGTAAACATTTGATATCGTCCTTCTTGGTTTTCTTTGTGTCGCATAATGAAGATTTGGAAATGGTAAACGGAAAGTGTTATTATTATCGTCTTTTTGAAAATCCACAGAAGAAAACTAGGGCTTTTGTAGAAAAAATCTGAAATATCGAAATTAATGCATAAAAGATCTCCTCGTTTTATCAGCATCTCTGATTCCTGCCTAGTACAGTACATGCTATCTGTAATTCACTTTACTCACGCCAACAAATTTAAAAATTCAGACCATTTAAGTTCTATGCACGTACTGTACTGATCAAAGAAAGAGCCCACCCCCCCCTTCTTATTAGAGCACAAAAGCAATTCTAGTTCTCGTTGGACTGGTTAAAACAGGTATTTATTCAATTTAAATTATGCAGTTATCTTTTTTTATTAAATCTAGACAGGTTTTTCATTCAATCCAAACAGCTCATATCAATATGTTTACAATTTTCAAGGAGGATTCTGTTAACGACTAGCATCTCTTTCACATATGAATGAGCGAATTTCTAATTTCTGAATGAATTTCTTTGGTTGCTTTCTTTCGTAATTCTTTTCTGTTCCGTATTGATGTAGATTCTACAGTCCTTATGGCAAAGACACGCTAAAACACATTTTCAGCAATTAATACCCTCAGCTGCTTCCTCGAGTTCTTTTTCGTAGGCCAACAGTTCAGAAGATGTCAAAGCAGCAGAAGCAGCTTTGGCATCATCCAATATATGATTTGTAGAACGCCTTCCACGTCCCCTACCATTTTTTAGATTAGAAAGTGAGAGGTTCAATTCTTCACTGGTACCAACATTCTCCATAATACTGGACTCGTATTGGACCATCACCGAAGGACGTCTTGACATGACATATTCTTCAAATGTAAATCGGCTTAAAGACATATTTTTAGATGAGGGAATATCTTTCTTGTAAAACGATTCCAATACGGAAGGTCGTCTCCTTTTGACAAAACTAAGTAATGAAGTTCCTTTGTTAAGCAAACCGGATTTGAAACTCTTTTGAGTAAGCAAGGCTGGTTTGATTTCACGTTTAAGAGCACGTCGAATCTCCTTCATAGGCGGTCTGGCCTCTGGATCAGCCATCCAAGCCCATCTCAAAATATTACAGAGTTTATCAGACCACCTATCAATATCTAAAGTTGGCCTTTTTTCTCCGCAAACAACAGAATCGGTGTGTTCCCTAACAGACATACCGGCATAAGGTTCTTTCAATGAACACAATTCCCATAATAGTATTGAAAAAGTGTACGTATCAGCGGTCAAACTGTAAGGTTGACATAGTACTACCTCAGGTGCCATGTACCTTCTTGATCCTGTATTTCCTGACATTTCGTAGTTATCATTCGCTGTGCGTTGACGTGGATCAAGTTCTTTTGCTAAACCAAAATCAAATAGTTTCACCGTACCGTTGCAATCAAACCCAACATTGTCAGGCTTGAGGTCACGAAATATGATGTTAAAGTCATGTAAGTGTGTCAAGGCGGATGCTACATCCAACGCAACCTTTTTCCGATCCAAAAGGCTTGAGCTCTCTACACGCCACCGTTTAATCCGGTCATTCAGCGTGTCCGAGAGATGGTCGATCAGCAGAAAGTAAGCCTTTTCAGAGCCATCCGAAAAACCAGCAGTACCTGCTGCAGCGACACCATGCAGCTTGATGATATTCTCATGAGGGGGAAGATTGGCAAGGATCTTAGTTTCAATTACAAGGTCGGCCGCACCATCAGCGTAGTGCTGAACATCATCCTTGATGTAATTCTTCAAAAACTTGATGGCAAGTTTGCTTTTACCACCTTCACACTGCTCGGATAGTTTAGAACGGCTGTTCGTTTGCTCTTCGGATGATATCCTGTGTGCATATTTACTTTTTCTAGTATCTGTTAGCAAGTTAATCCGTTCCACTGCATATACTTGGTTGAAGCCACCCGTTCCAAGATAATCGCCCAGAACAATCTCACTGTCTTCAAAGTGAGGAATCGATGCTTCATTAGCTTCATCATGTATTTTGGAATAAGATTCTATGTCCTTAGCTATGCGGCTAGCAAAGTTAGCTGCCAATCGACCATCGTGTTTTGTTGTAGAACGCCTGTTAAGATTCGTCATGAAGAGATGGTGAGTCCTTAGAGAGCCGGATATACAAATCAGAAGGTTCTACGGTTTGTATGGTTCTGCTATTAATTTTTTTTATGTTGTTTCCATCAATCATTTACGTTGTTAGACTGCAACCAAGGAAGATAAGGATCTCTGGTAGCTCTACTGGATATGTATGTACGAAGAACGTGTGTGAAAATCGCTTGGGCCAAATGATTCGTTTCTTCTAAGTCGCTGCTAAACAATATTCTACAGTCCTAAGCGATGCGCGAATTATAGGTCTCACCAGGTATGTCACAAGGGGTTGGGGTATTCGTCATTACTTACGGATCAACCATGTACCCTGTAGCACAGGACAGAAATGGAACGGTACCAAAAAAACTATTCAAAGTGATACCAGGTACTAGAGGGCTGCTAGGCTCATCGCTGTACATATAGCATAAACTATTTTATTACAAGATTTCACGATTACAGTAGTACATGCACTGTGAATGCATACTTTCATTATTGTATGCGAACTGTGTCATATAGCACATAAGCAGAGATATCTGCATAATAACGCATTACCGTATTTGTAATAGGCGGGTGATATTCAGAATGAAAATACTAATAAAATTAATCCACGTACAGTACGTAAGTTTTTAACAAAATAACTAAATAATTTATGTACAGAACAAGATTTGAAAATAAATTTGACGATTAAAAATATTATCTTAAAGAAGAAAAAGATTGGTTGATCATTATATGTTATGCGTTTAACATGAAGCTTGCCGACTGCAAGCGAATCCTTTTGAAAAAGGGGAACTTACCGGAGAAAATTGCCTAGGTAGAGATTCAAAATAAATTAATCTTTCTCTATGATCGATTGATAGATAGGTGGAAAGTTAGTCCGAAAATGTATCAATCTGTACTGCAGATTTGACGTTCATATTGAACCCGAACCTATTTATTAAGATCAGTGCATAAATGTCTACAGTTAAAATCCATGACAGGTCCCGTATGTCTCCCAACGCAATTTCTCTTGTCAACTACAAGGTGACCTGCAGCAGCCCTTTCAAGGTACAGCCGCCAGTAGGCGGCAGAAAATGCAATCCGTATGTACCTGGTAATTGGCGTCATGCCTATGAATATATACAAATTAAAAAATGACTATGAATTTCGCGTATAAGTATCGTATTGTCGCTAACTTCAACTTTACCTTGTGCGACACTATTATACATCAATGATTTGAATTAGGGATAATTTAACCGCGACAAAATTTTGTCGCCCCGACAAAACAGGTTACAAAAAAATAGAAATATGCCTGAATATATATTATATACACGAGGCTACAAGATGCTGACGTATTTTCCTAAATAAACTATGAAATTTTTATTCACGAGGCGACACTTTAGAGAGGAAAGACGAAAACTCACATGAATTTTAGAAAAAAGGTTTTCTGTCTGTCTGTCTGTCTGTCTATCAGTCGAAAACAGACCAAAATCACTTCTCATCATCTATTGGAGCAGGTCCCCTCCTCTCTTGCGCATGGGTTCATGAAATACCGGGTACGGTACCACGTACTCTAGAGAGGTACCGGTAGATCTCTGGAGACGAGCGTCTGTTCTTCGATTCCTTCCTCTGTTGGCTATCGCATACCCGGATATCAGGACATCACATTCCTGGCCAGCCAACATTAAACATCAAAAAAATTGCTACCTTCGTTTCTTTCTCTCGGTGTGAAGAGAACAAAAATAAAAAAAAGGACCACGCCAAGTACGGTACACCATGGCGCCGAAGCTTTCTTCAAAGCACCCATCTGTATCCGATGGCGGCTCACCTTCTCCAATAAAGGAAACTTCACGTTCCTTCCGTCGTGGACACTTACCCGCAGAAGAAGATGTTGAACGTCTTCGGACATTAAGTGCACCCCACGTGGATTCCTTCGACTTTTTCTTGACGCAAGGCATCACCAAGGCTATACAAGATATAGCAAGAGAACCGTATGAAATTGATATTGCTAATCCTACGCAAGACCAAATAGATCTCTCTGAAACAGAAACTGTGCAGTTTTGGGTCCAGAATGTGAAGATATCCCCACCCACGAAGAAAGGGGATGGAATGTCAAGAGGCGATAAGGCACTCCATCCCCGAGAATGTCGTGAGTTGGGGCTGATGTACGCTGGTTCTATCCAGGGTGAATTTTGTTACCAAGTCATTCAAAGGCGAAACGGGCTTAAGCTGATGGGAAGCATTCACAAAATCGTAAAGCAATTTGGTGATATGCCTATTATGGTTGGATCGAAAGCATGTCATTTAAGGAACAAATCTCCATTTCAGTTGCAAAAGATGAAGGAAGAACAAAACGAGTTTGGAGGGTACTTTATCGTAGGCGGCATTGAACGATGTGTTCGTCTATTGCAAATTCCCCGACGAAACCATCCAACCGCAATCCAGCGTTCCAACTACAAGAATCGGGGACCCACCTATACCGATATGGGTGTGGCCATTCGGTGTGCTCGGCACTGTGGAGATCAAACTAGTATTACCAATACTGTTCATTACTTGACAACCGGAGGCGCATCTATAAAGTTTGTGTCGCGTAAACAGGAATTTTTGCTTCCTGTCATTCTGGTCCTTCGAGCCTTGAGCGGTGGACGACAACAGTCGTCGAGCTCTGGCAAACATACCGTCTTAGGCGGTCGTACTGATATTACAGATGAAGAGCTCTTCAATAGAATTGTACAAGGGAGTGAAACAAATTCGTTCTTACGTGCACGAGCTGAATTATTGTTGCAGGATGCTAGATCACGATTTCCCGAACTTAACACTCCCACTGAGTGTTTAGCTTATTTGGGTGCCCGGTTCCGCAACCTCAGTATGAGAGCAGCTAGTACATCAGATGTCGACATTGGACATTTTATGATTCGTAGGTAAGTTGATCTTTGTACACAATGCAATTCTTATAGTTTCAATAGCGTGCAAATATCTCTCACCTTTAATGCGATCCATGATTAATACTGAAAGATACGTTTTGATTCATTTGGAAAAATATGAAGACAAATTAGAATGTCTATTGTTTCTTTTGCGTAAGCTATATTCATTTGTTTCTGGAGATTGTGGGGTGGACAACGCTGATTCTCTTCAAAACCAAGAGGTTTTGCTAACTGGTCATTTGATGACTTCCTTTGTAAAGGAAAAATTCGAGGAGATGCTTCAACAAATTCGAGGAGGCTTGATACAGGACATGCGAAAGGACTACAGTGGAACACTATCTCATATTCAAGACAAAAAGTTCTGGTCGAAAATTGTTGATCGGCACTCTCTAGTTTCCTCAGGTGGAATAGGGAAGAAGGTGCAGCACTTTTTATCCACTGGAAATATTGTATCTACCACGGGATTGGATCTCATGCAGGTATCAGGTTATACGATCGTTGCAGAGCGTCTGAACTTTCTAAGATATTGTGCTCACTTTCGGTCGATTCATCGAGGACAATTTTTCATGGAAATGAAAACAACGGCGGTGCGAAAGCTTCTTCCTGATCAGTGGGGATTCTTGTGTCCCGTACATACACCCGATGGTGGTCCGTGTGGTCTCTTGAGTCATTTAGCCTTGAAATGTGAGACCTTAGCTTTCCCAGATGAAGCTAAGGAAGGCGGAGCTTTTAGTCTCGATCGTTTGCTTACATCACTGGGGGTCATACCGGTAGGAACTGGAGGCTCCAAGGGAGATGGTCGCGCGATATCCACAGAGTCGTACTTGACTGTTTGTATTGATGGAAGGGTCATTGGTGGAGCATCTCCAAAATTGTGCAAGTCAATTACTGCACACTTAAGGAAGCTGAAAGCTATGGGGTCGCCAGAAGTACCTCGAACCCTTGAAGTGGCACACATTCCGCAGAGTAAGAAAATCCATAAAAATCTGCTCCTGATGCTGTGTAGTTGTATTTCCTTTCCAATTTCTAATTTTCTCTCAACTTTCTCTTGAATTGCATTCAACTACAGCACACGTCGGTGGAACATTCCCTGGATTATACTTGTTCACCGGGGCTGCAAGGTTTGCGCGTCCTGTTTTGCACAGGGCAACAGGTCGAACCGAGATGATTGGACCGATGGAGCAACCATTCATGGACATCGCTTGCTTAGACGAAGATATTCGTGAAGGCATTACTACACATCAAGAACTTGACCCGACAAACATGCTCAGTCTGATATCGAGCTTAACTCCTTTCTCAGACTATAACCAGAGTCCACGTAATATGTATCAATGCCAAATGGGAAAACAAACCATGGGTACTCCATGCCACTCATACCCATACAGGACTGATAACAAACTATACCGGCTACAGAACCCACAATCACCGATCGTACAGACTGCAAGGCACGGTAAATACAAAATGGACGAGTACCCGAATGGAGCAAATGCGGTAGTTGCAGTGATCAGTTATACTGGATTTGATATGGAGGATGGTAAGGAATCAGAGGAAGATATATCTTATTTGTGTGGCCTGCTGAATTGCTAATTTATGTGCTTTCTTATCTTGTATATAGCTATGATTCTGAATAAGTCATCTTACGAGAGAGGATTTGGGCACGCGTCCATGTATAAAACCATGCAAGTCGACTTAGCTGATGAAGCAGATCGCGATGGAAAATCATCTAAGGATGGAAGTGGGATGGTATTTTCGAATAAAACCAATAGGTCTGGAGAGCTCCGTCATCCATCCTTGGGTGAAGATGGCCTTCCCGAAGTCGGATCCTGGGTGTACGAGGGCGATCCGCTTTATTGCGTTGTAGATGAGCTTTCTGGAAAGGATAAATGTGGCAAATACAAAGACAAGGATCCAGCATGTATTCACGCAGTTCGAACTCTAGCACCGGATGTTGGAAGCAAAGCTGCAAATAAGGCATCTATCACGTTGCGAATTCCTCGTAACCCTGTAATCGGCGACAAATTTTCCAGCCGTCACGGGCAAAAGGGTGTTCTTAGTATTCTGTGGCCGCAGATCGACATGCCCTTCAGTGAAAGTGGTATTACTCCCGATGTTATCATTAATCCACGTGAGTTATGAAGTGCTGATATCGTAAAATATGTCTCAATTCACTGCCGCCTATTGTTACTCATTTTTTCTTCTTTTCCCTCTTTTGTTGACAGATGCTTTTCCGAGTCGTATGACTATCGGTATGCTCATAGAAAGTATGGCAGGCAAGAGTGGTGCTTTGCATGGAATGTATCAGGTGAGTTACGCTATCAAAAAGACCGTGAAAGAAAAAGCATCATGATTCTCACTTATTTTCTTTCAGGATGGCACTCCTTTTGAGTTCCACGAGACAGGTGACAAATTAGCCATCGATCATTTCGGTGAGCAATTGCAAGCTGCGGGATATCATTACTATGGAAGTGAACCATTGTACAGCGGTGTATCGGGTTGCTTAATGCATGCTGATCTTTATATCGGGGTTGTCTTTTATCAGAGGTTGCGACACATGGTTTCTGATAAATACCAAGTCCGAGCTACCGGCCAGGTTAATCCTCTGACTAGGCAGCCCATTAAGGGGCGCAAGAAAGGTGGAGGAATTCGTCTCGGAGAAATGGAGCGCGACTCGTTACTGAGTCATGGAACTGCGTTCTTGCTGCAGGACCGATTGGTTAATTGTAGTGACAAACATGTGTCTTACGCTTGTACTCGATGTGGTGACATGCTACTACCTTCTACGGAAAGAAGCAAAGTTCTATCAAGTGGACAACAGTCATCAGAAGCACTCCATAAAGCTAGGCTTCGTACCTTTTGTCGTAATCCTGCCTGCCTGAAGACGCTTGACAGAGAGGAGGCTAGTGACGAGAAAGTAGAGCCAGTTATACTTCCATACGTTTTCCGGTACTTAGCAAATGAGCTCGCGGCAATGAACATCAAAATGAAACTGGAATTCAAAGAAAATTAAATCTAAAGTAGCGTTCATCGCATCTACAATATTATTTAAAATCTAAAGGTTATAATAATTATTATTCGATGTCTTTATGCTGTAAACAGTGCTGCTGCGGCTGCAGCACTGCAACCCAGCAGACGTCCACGAACGTTTCCATTATTTCGTAGCAAGGTAGTCGCAGTGACGGTATTGAACCTATTATTTCTTACGGGAGCCCAAGAAAATCGAGCGTAATTTGCTATCCCGCGTTGTCCGCCGGAAAGTGAAAATCCCTTCTTGGCGGCCATTGAAGAGGAGCGAGTTCCGCCAAGAGGGGATATGCCAGTGCTAAACTTCTGATTCGCAAATAGTGACTGCGACGTTTTCATCTGTGATGATGATATTTCGCCAGCTTCGTTAATCGGTGGCAAAACCGCCGACCTTTCAGCAGTCTTAGCGGTTCCCAAGCTCCCATCAACTCCGCCTTTGGTGCCAATCTTTGAAATACCCACCGTTGGACTTCCGCTATCGCTTTCTTTCTTGTTTGATCTTGTGAAAAAGGGATCTTTTTCAAGTAATGCTGGAACTTTCAGACGAGGGTCTTGACGAGATGGCGACCAAATCGCTGCATAGAGAGGGACCTCAACCTCGAACTTTGCAAATGTCTTCGCTGGTGATCCATCCGCTGTTGACGTAATATTCTTTAATGGTCGAACAGATAGAGTAGTGTTACATTCCGGTATTTTCCAGCCCCCAGTTCCAGACAGCCCTTCACCACGTTGGTATCGCTTTAAAATTTTGTCTCTTATTCCTTCCCAAGTATCTTTTCCATCTTTGTTCCAGGTTTGAAAAGGATTCTTTCCTCTGAATGTACCATTTGAGTCAGAAATAGCCGTCACGAATCCCTCAGTCATATACGGGTATCCAATATATACGGTGGTTCCAATAAATTTTGGAGCTAGAACAGATATTGGAGGGAATTCCGGGAAATCGTCTGCTAACTCTAGAAGTGCTGTCAGATAACGACTTCTCATGCCAAATACATTAATTCCGACACGGCGACGCCATAAACTTTGAATGGGGACATCTCGTAAGGTTGGATAGCCTGGTAGTTGCCCGGTCGACCCTGCTTTTGCCTCAGGACGAAAGACCGCAGGCTTCTCCGACTTCACATTCCATTCGGAGTCATAAAATGATTCTGCGTTTGCCGTGCATGCTTCTATCGATTGGAAACATCTACCATCACCTAAACTTTGCACTTTCTCCTGGTGACCAGCATTATGGACGAACACATACGGCTTCCCGAATTCGTTTCTTTGTTTCTCTTCATCGCTCAGCATTTCATTTGAAACAAGTGTTCTTGATGCTTCAATTAGGCGTTTAGAATCAATGAACGGCAACAAAACTACTGCTTCCCAAGGCCAACGTTTCCCATTCATATCGACTGTAAAGCTCTCAGGATAAAAATCATTAATTGGCGATGACTTGTCCGTG
Source organism: Asterionellopsis glacialis (assembly GCA_014885115.2). NCBI lineage: Eukaryota > Bacillariophyta > Plagiogrammaphyceae > Rhaphoneidales > Asterionellopsidaceae > Asterionellopsis > Asterionellopsis glacialis. The sequence goes on from WKLE02000099.1 coordinate 16,076, forward strand.
AGCAACCAACGATAAGGTTCTGGCAAGAGAT
>WKLE02000101.1:0-23509 GCA_014885115.2 Asterionellopsis glacialis
ACTTAAATCTCTCAGTTTCATGTCAAGACTGAACAGATATCCTTTTCTGATGAGTGTACCTAGCACTTTACCAATTTGTTTTTAAACAGGTCTTAATTGGGCCAGATTACTGAAATTTGTTCCTGAAGTAAGTTCAGCCAGTCATGTAATTTACCAAAAAAAGGGGCTTGGTAAAGATCAATAAGCACCCCTGTAATGAATTCTTTATCATCAGGAACTGCTGGAATTGAAGTATCATTAGGAAGAACTATCATAAAAACAATGTAAGGCTACTGTATATCACACCTGATCTTACCTGGATCTACACGTCATCATCCAGTGGTGTCAACAGATTAAAGAAACTCATTTGCACTATTGCGCTAATAATAGAGATCAAAAAAAGGGGATTGACTTAGTCTTTCGATACTGGGATTGAACCGGTGGCCTTAAGATTAACAGTCTCACGCTCTACCAACTGAGATAATCGAGATGGCGGTTGACGCACAGACGAAAAAGTTATATTATGTAAATTAATGTTTTGGGTCTACCGTCTCGCGCAGATCGACCCCGACACATAATAATATAACAGGTACTGAAAAAACCAATCTTGTCAAACAAACACCACAATTCAAGATACTGCACTTGATCGAGACCCGTGTGCCTGCTGGTATCCTGTCAAACAACGTTACAAAGTACAATACGACGAAAAAAGTCTCTATTGAATGCTATCATAATGATTGCCCCAAAGTTCATCATTCTTTCTACATTCTTTGCCTTTGTTTTGATCACGGCGAAGGCCAAAGCTGAGGAGGTTGCTTGTGACGATGCTGGTGACGAAGACTGTGCCTTAACGAACCAAGTCTGTACTTTCAATGGTACAGAGAACATTTGTGGCGAATGTCGGAATGGGTTTATCCAAATCAGAAATTCCCCATGTGTCAGTATAGAGGATTTAGATATCAAAAGTTTCTTTGACAATTATGAGCCAAAGTACAGCAAACGTTCTTCCATCACCGATGAGGAACGTCTTGAATTATTGATCAAGGTAGCTAAGTATATTTCGGAATACAATGCCCAAGTACCACCACCGAAGTTTCGACTCGGTTTGACGGCGTTTACTGCGGATACTGCTGAAGATATGGAGGACAGGGCTGGTTTAGTTATCAACGACGACCCAGCAGGACTGGAAACCTTTCAATTTGGAGCCAAGGAGGAAGATCTCCCATCAAAGATTGACTGGGTAGCAGATAGAGCCGTAACGAGCGTGAAGGACCAAGGGCGATGTGGTTGTTGTTGGGCTGTGTCAGTTGCGGGGGCCATTGAGGGAGCAGCTGCTATTACAAGTAACTTCACATACCTGCAAAGCGTATCTTTCCAGCAATTTATATCGTGTAATCATATCAATGGAGGATGTGATGGTGGGGACACTGACTGGGCGTTGCTTTATGCGAATATTAATCGGTTTGGCGGCATGGCAACACTCAATGAATACCCCTACACAGATGAAAAAGGTGATACTACGGACACATGTGATCTGAACAACCAGGAGCTTGCTGTAAATCCCAGTCAATTGCGAATTGTTACTGATTATTTTGACAACGATACGTTTGAACAACGCCTCGCAAAAATGAAGGAAGCAGTCGCAAGACAACCTATCAGTGTCGTTATAAAGTCAGCATGTAGGACACTCAGTAACTACAGAAAGGGGGTTATCAACGACGATGGGAGTTGCTCATGTGATACGGCTTCTTGTATCGACCATGCAATATTACTTGTTGGGTATAATGATGACGCTGATACTCCCTACTGGGTACTAAAGAACAGCTGGGGTACTGGGTGGGGAGAAGGTGGTTATTTCCGTGTTGCACAGAAAAATCCAAGAGGCGTAAATTCATGGGGACTTTTTGGAATGTTAGCACACGGGAGCGTACCACTCCAAGCCTTGAATGTGACAAGTGAAGTTTACGATAAACCCCAAGAGATTGATGACTTTGAGACTTGGAAAATTATTCTGATCTCTGTTGCCTGTATCGTGGTGGTCATAGGCGTTGTACACATTGTTAAGGAGTTCCTCAACAGCAGGCGAAAATGAACGACGAGCAAATAATGATGAATATAACGCAGAGTGGTTCTGTACCTCAACTGACGGTTTTATAAAAATATAGAACAACACAGTTCTAAGTTGCTTTATAAATTTATTCGTGTATGCACGACATCATCGCTAATAAGAGGATTCACATGTGCTTGTACAGTTAACATCAGCACTCCTTGTTGTAAAAAATGCAAATGATGCCAATCAAGAGTAGAGCCATAGAAGCCAACACCAAAGACCTGCCGTTGTACAAACAAAGAATGATCCATATTTGTTAAAACATTCGAAAGATGTTTAAGTTTCTCCCAGAAGTTTTTATTTTTATAATAGTAGTCTAATTTTTTGCCTGTATGGTGAAGAGCAAACAAATCGAGATGTGAAACTTGTGTCTACAGAAGGATTCTACCAGTATTTCATAGAAACAAAAGCCTCCGTCATACTAAACACACAAAGTGTAGACTTGTTCCGTTATTTCTTCTGCACATTCAAAATCAAACTCTTGTGCCCACATTTCTTGTGTAAACCCTACCAATACGTATCTCTTGAAGAAAGAAGAAAGCAACACTAGTCACATTTCTCCTTATCATTGCAGTCCATCTTGTTTCCTCAAAGAACACCTAAGACCACCCAATTCCCCTTCTCCTGTATCAGCTTTGTAACCTAAATATGATAAAAAGTATGTATAATAATAAACCTGTGATGAAGAATTTAAAACTCCTGTTTTGTGTGTATGTATAAAAAGCAAGCAAGTTCGAGGCTTTGAACTGAATTATCTTGGATGGATATAGATGATAATAATACACAACGTTCTCAATAAATCATCACCTTTCCCGTAATATTTTCATTACGAACTCTTTTTGACTGTAGATGGCAAGTCCTCATCTCTCACATACTCTACACGTAATTGTCTCTTATCAAACCACCGACCTGCAAGGGTGGAAGCACATGTTTTAGCACCATCAATAGTTTCAAAAGTTGCGTAAATCTTACCACCCGGTTCCTTAGACATTATTGTGACAGACGAAATTTTGCCATATTTGGCGCACTCCTCCTCAAAATCTAGACGAATTTCTTCTTCCCACCCTTGTTCAGTCTCTTCATCCTTGTTGAACATGTTGTGCACCAAAAGATTTGCCGACGGTTCACCAGTAATCTTCTTCGGATCATTGTCTTCAATACCAGGGACAGCTGTTGTAGTAGGAGCAATGGCAGAAGGAGCAGTTGCTGCCATCACAGCCGCGGTGGTGGCTACAGCAGTGGGTACAACTGGTGGAGGGATAACTGCCGCTGCTCCTGCAGATGCTGCTGCAGCAGCGGCCACTGTTGGTAATGGTGCCGTAATACCACCAAAAGCTGCATCTAATGCAGCTTCAGCAACACTCGCCACAGCATCTTGGGCAGCTGTTGCTCCAGGTGCAGTTGCCACCGTCGCCGTAGCAGCACCAACAGTACTTGTGGACGGGACTGGTATCCCTTGTACCTGTGCAAGTGCCAAATGTGCATTGGAGATTCTTGTAGGTGCATCATCTGGGAATTCTTCAGATGTACGAAGTTCTACACCAGGTACAGATGATGTTTGATTTGCCCATCCTGTCTTTAATGGCCGTCCCACTAAAATTTGTCCTGCCATAGTTTGAATGGCAAGATTGGCTGCTGTGGGTTCTCTAAATTGCAAAAACGCAAATCCTCTTGAAAGACCTGTTGCTGGATCTTTTTGAAAATGAATTTTTACAAGTTGTCCAAAGGGGGAAAAGATGACTTTCAAGTGATCTGCAGTTACGGTCCGGTCTAAATTCCCAATATAGGCTCGTTGAGACTCGTAGGCCTTGCCATCCGCTCCCAGCAAAACAGCCCCTGTACCAGCAGCACCGCTAAGACTACCACCATTAGCTGCATTCGCAGTTTGATGGATTGAAGCAGCAACATAGTTCTTTTCAGCTTCTGACGCCTTCACTAAGATAGGGAATCGCTGAAAGTCAGGAGGTTTGCCACCGACAGCAATAGCCTTGGGAACATCTTCAAGACGTCCTAGTTCAACGTAAGCACATCCCTTGTGACGTCCAGTACGTTTATCCTTAAGCAAGATAACATCATTCACCTTGCAGTTGACACTTTTTTTAAAGAATCGCTTAAGGTCCTTTTCAGTCGTACGCATAATGAGTTGTGAAACAAAGACAGTACGTTGATCCTTTGTGAGTGCATCTTTTCTTTTTTTCTCCTCCAGTTCTTCCTTGGGCATTTTCTTCTTTTTTCTTCTACTGTGAGTTGAAGATGATGACAATGATGAATTAGAATCACTTCCACTAGAATGAGACGAATATGAATCAGCAGAAGGAGATCTTGAACGTCGTCGGGATCGTCGATGTCTAGGACTACGATGGCGCGATAGTCTACTTGAGCGGCCTCTCCGTCCCCCGCCTCGACTATGATCATCGTGTGATGAGGAATAACTATGAGTAGATCGACTAGAACCACTTCGACTCACACTACTACTGGGTGACCTTGATCGAGAACTCGATCTTGACCTTGATCGTGATGGAGATCTACTATCACTTGAATAACTCCGAGAAGATCCGGAACTGTGACTGCTACGTGATCTAGACCGTGATCGCCGACCTGGTCCTCCACCGCCTCCACCACCGTATCTTGAGGGTGGCGAAGGACCACCACCGCTACCACCACCAGCATTTCCTCGTCGGTCGTAGAATCGATCCCGTTCCCACATGTCTCTGTCCCTTGGATGAGGAGGACCGGATCTCCAATCATCTGGACCTCCTCGTGGTGGAGGACCACCAGGACCAGGACCAGGACCAGGACCACCACCGTAGCGTCCACCATAATGTGATGGTGGTGGTGGAGGTAATCCTCGATCCCAATCATTCCATCCCGGTGGTGGAGGTCCACGATCACGAAAATTAGGAGGCAGTCCCGGCGGTGGACCTCGATTCCAATTTTGAGGAGACATTCTACCACCGTTACGATTGTCGCCAGCACCACCACCACGTCCTGCGTTTTCACGATCACGGCGTCTTCTCCCTCTTCTTCGTCGCCGACGGCTACCATTACGATTCTTGGAGGGTGACTTTTCGTCATCGTCGTCTTCATTGTCGTTCTCTACAACGTCATTGTGTTTTCGTTTCTTACTTGCAGTGTCATCATCATTCTTGCTGTTGTTGTTGTTGTTGTTGTCCTGGTCCTTGGTGGCCTTGCCTTCTTTATCTTTGTCATTATCGGTACTATTCTTTCTTCGTTTTTCCTCTGCTCGATGTTTCAAGCGTTCCCGTAAGCGTTGTTCTTCTGCTTCGACAGAAACACTCTTTTTGCTGTTGTTCTTGTCTCCCTCCACAACAGCTGGATTAGGTTGTTGTTCTGGAGAAGAACCTTTTTCTACCATTTTAATATACTTGATTTATTCTTCACAGCAGCTTCTTTCAATAATCGTTGCTCAAAGCTTGCTCGTTTTGTGGCGTTCCTAGACTAATAATCGCTTGCAATTGTTGCTAGTGTTCTGTTCGTGCGTTTACTGTTGTGATTCCATGGAACCAAATGGAGAAATAATGCGGGTAACCGAAACGAGAGAGTTATGGGAAGAAAGTAGAAGGGGTGCCGCGGTGCAGGAAGAAGTGGTGCCGGCCCGCCCCACACCATGAGAATTTTACGCGTGTGTCAAAAATCGCACGGAGAAAGGGCGACGCAAGCAATATCTAAGAAGGATTTTTCCGGGGGCGCTGTCCAACCGTAGTAGGCATACTAAATCCTACAGAAGACGGGAATCCAATGGGTTATGAGTATAAAATCTGGCACCATTCGATCTTAAAAAAAAAAAAGATGAGACACATCAAAGCAATCTGTGTCGGCATGTAACATTTTCTTGTTAGTTTTCTTTTCACCATTGGTTTTGGAAGAAAGAACAAATCTGATTATCTCTTCCATCCAAACACCACAAACAACTAACTGTCGTCGTCACGTCTGTTGTCTGCCAAATACACAACCAAGGTACACACCACTTTTTGGGTGAATAAATAAAATAGAGTTCAGTAGTATAGAACGACACTGCCAAAAACAACAACAATTACATTTTGAAAAATCACAATGGTTCGTAAGAAATTAGATGAACGTGTCCGTACATTAATTGAACGGGGTGTGGTAACGAAACAACGTTCACTCCTATGTTTAGTGGGTGATCATGGGAAAGATCAAGTGCCTAATTTATACCAACTCTTGACCAAGACAAGTGTGAAGACACGTCCCAAGGTGTTGTGGTGTTACAAGAAAGAATTAGGGTTTTCCTCTCACAAAAAGAAGCGCATGAAAAAGATTAAACGTGACAAGGCACGAGGATTAGCCAAGGGCAGTACCAACAATGAGTACAATACAGCCGCAGATAACTTTGAATTGTTCATTTCTTCTACAGATATTAATTGGTGTTATTACAAAGATACCCATCGTGTACTAGGTTCGACCGTGGGTGTGTTAGTCTTGCAAGACTTTGAAGCATTGACACCAAATATTATGGCACGTACTATTGAAACTGTAGAAGGTGGGGGATTGGTTATTTTTCTAATGAGGACGGTCAAATCATTAAAACAATTATATACCATGACAATGGATGTACATTCAAGATACCGTACCGAGGCATCGGGTGATTTAGTACCACGATTTAATGAACGATTCATTCTAACCTTGGGTAAATGTTCAAATTGTTTGGTTTGTGATGATGAATTAAATGTTTTGCCCTTATCCAAAAAGGCATTGAAAAAGTTGGGTACCGAGAACTTTGCCAAGGGTGATGCAGGTGAAGTTTTGATGCCATCACCGCGTAAGGAAGATATGGAACTTCAAGAATTACAAGAATCATTAGCTGATACACCCCATGTAGGTGTTTTGGTAGATATGGCAAAAACGTTAGATCAAGCCAAGGCACTTTTAGTATTTTTAGAGGCTTGTGCGGAAAAGACACAAAAGAATACGACTGTTGCCATGACAGCCGCAAGAGGACGTGGTAAATCAGCTGCCATGGGATTATGTTTGGCTGGTGCTATTTCTTTTGGATATTCTAATATTTGTGTCACTGCACCTGAACCAGAGAATTTAGTTAGCGTGTTTGACTTTTTACTCAAGGGTTTGACAGCCTTGAAGTATCAACAGCACTTGGATTATTCTATTACCTATAACAAAGCATCTGGAAGGGATGAAACTAAATGTATCGTAGCTATACAAATTCATCAAAGTCATCGACAAATGATTCAATATATCCCACCTAACGAATCTGATAAGTTTGCATCAGCAGAATTGGTTGCTATTGATGAGGCAGCTGCCATCCCTCTTCCTGTTGTCCGTAACTTGATGACAGGAGGTGGAACAGGACGACTTACCTTTATGAGTTCAACTGTCAATGGGTATGAGGGTACAGGTCGTGCTCTTAGTTTAAAACTTATCAAGGAACTCCGGGATAAAAAGGGAATATCACAAAAAGATGCAGCCGATGCTGCCGCTGGTGCTGTTACAGGACCTCGATCAAACAAACGCGATGCCAAAGTCCACGAACAGCGATGGGCTGCTGCAGCAGAAGCAGCAGGTGGAGATGGGTCCACATCGTCATCTCTCAAGGAAATTGAATTGTCAACGCCTATTCGTTATGCTCTTGGTGATCCAGTTGAATCATGGTTAAACAAACTATTGTGCTTGGATTGCGGATCCAGTGCTGGTAGTCTCAAACTGGTAGGAGGTGCACCTGCTCCGGCTGATTGTGAATTGTACAGTGTTGATCGTGATGCTCTCTTTTCGTATCACAAATTATCAGAAGCATTCTTACAAAAACTGATGAATCTCTACACAAGTGCACATTACAAAAATTCACCCAACGATTTACAAATGTTGTCTGATGCACCCGCTCATTCAGTGTTTGTGTTATTGTCACCATCCGCGGAACAAGATTCAGACTCGCTACCTGATATTTTAGCTGTCGTCCAAGTAGCGTTTGAGGGTAAAATTTCTAGAAAGGCCGTGGAGGCACAACTTGCTCGAGGACACAGATCTGCAGGAGATTTGATTCCCTGGACTTTATCTCAACAATTTGGTGACTCTAACTTTGCAAGATTAAGTGGTGCACGAATTGTCCGAATTGCTACTCATCCGTCTGTGCAAGGAATGGGATACGGTTCCAGAGCTATTGAACTTTTGTACAGATTTTACAACGGTGAAATGATCAACCTTGGTTCTTCTGGTGGTGCTGCTGATGATGAAGGTTCCTCAGATGAAGAAGGAGGAGACAACAAGACAGATGATGAAAGTGTTTCGGAAGACGATGACGACGATGATCAGGATACTTCCAAGGGTGGAATTCGAGGAGAAAAACTCAAGCCCAGAAAGGAATTGCCACCACTACTACTTCCTCTTACCGAGGTCGAAACCCCCCGGTTGGATTGGATCGGTACGTCTTTTGGACTAACCAATCAGCTTCACAAATTTTGGAGTAAAGCTATGATGAAAATGTTGTATCTTCGTCAAACTCCTAATGAACTTACCGGTGAACACTCCACAATCATGGTGAGAGCACTGCCAAAGCGTACGGGTGTAGATGATGCATGGTTAGCTGCCTTCGTGAAAGACAGCCAACGCCGATTGATTTCATTGTTTGGAGGATCTTTCAAATCTATGGACGTCCGAACAGCCATGGCTGTATTAGAGAATATGGAAAGTGTGTCGTCGACGGATGCGCCCGCCAGTAAGGAGATTGAAAAACGATCAGGATCATCTTGGGGAAAGATTGAAGTTGCAGAACTAAATTACTTTTTAACTCCCCATGATCTGAAACGACTTGAACTGTATGGTCGTAATCTCTGTGACCATCACCTTGTAACAGATTTGTTACCAGGTCTTGCTAGACTTTACTTCACTGGAAGATTCGGGTCAGACTTTAAAGTGTCGAGCTTACAAGCTGCATTACTATGTGGAATAGGTTTGCAACACAAGACTGTGGATAGTCTTAAAGAAGAACTAGGACTCCCATCGAATCAAATTTTGGCCATGTTCAACAAGGCAGTCCGCAAAATGTCTATGGCTCTTAACAGTATCCTCGAAGAAAGTGAAAAGTCTAAGATGTTGGGTGGAAAGGAACGAGCCAAGGTTGAGAAGGCCGCTGAAAAGATGAAAGATGTGTCACATCAAACTCTTCAAGAAGATGTACAAGAGGCTGCCGATGTGGCCATGAAGAAACTTAAGGAATCGAAATCTGCCTCATCAACAAATCTTCCTCCCGAGATCATGGAAGATGCTGAAATCATGCAGTATGCCATCAAGGGGTCGGATGAGCAATGGTCTGAAGCACTGAAAGAGTCAGAATTAAATGAAAATGGAACAATTGCCATCCGGAGTGTTCAGGAAAAAACTGGAAAACGCAAGTTAGGAGAGGAAGACATTGAAAAGGAAGGTGAAATGGCGACACCAAATAAAACGTCAAAGAGCAAAAAGAGCAAGTCGTCGAAAAAGAAGAAGTCGTCCAAGAAAACAAGGTCTCAATAAAAGATCTAAAGTCTAGTCTATATAGGTGTTATAATTAAGATTCGCTTTATAACATTATTTGCATAATATTTTTCTGGCTTATTTAGAAGAGGCTATTAAATATCGTCTCCATCCGCTGTCAAAAAATGATTCTTAACATTGTTGCGATTTCGACGTCTTTTGGTCATGTCTTGATCTGCTGCCTTGGCTGCCTCACTTGTTTTCGAAAAAAACATTCTTTTTTCCAATTGCGAGAGAGTTTGGGCGTCGTTAAGCATTTTTCCATCGGCACCAAAGATTGCTTGGAGTGTCTCGTTTGTAAGTCTTAAATGAAGGAAGAAACAGCAGTCGTGTGAGAAGAAGGGCAACACTGAACAACAAGGTAGAAAACCACCAAAAAATCGAATGATAAAGATCTTTCCACCAACACAGAACAAATGGCTTGTATCCCAATCCAAACCGGTGGCACTACATCATATTGGCGATTACAAGCACTTGTTTATACTCACAATTGAATTTGGAATCCACCTTGTAGACAATGTCGAATAAAGTTAAGTTGAACAACTTCCTTCCATGAATGAAGTTCCAAGGTCCCCCCACGAAAGGTAATAACTTCCTCTGGTGGTTCATCATCTACAATAGTTGCCATGAATTCTCGGAATGTCGCACGTTGTTCCTTCTTGGCTTTTTTACTCATATGTCGTCCTGATTCTACTGATAATTCCGCAACACGTTGCTTCACTTCATCCATAAGGACTTCCCATTCAGATCCATCCCAGGATCCACGTCTATAACGCCGATCTGACGCATTGTCACAATCTTCCTTTTCGACACCCAATTTAAGTCGAGATTCGTGAATAAGAGCAACGCATTCACCTGCAGCACTACGTAATTCTACAGACGTGTGGTCCAAACAATTTTTGAGGAGTGGTAAAATCTGTAACCCACGGCCTGTTTGAAAGTCATCATCGCCAGCAATAAAGGCATCGTGCATCGTCGTACTGAGAAGTGCCCAACAATCAAGTGCGGTTGCTCTTAATATACTGGTAACACTCTCATTACGGTATTCTGGTGCACAGACTTCTTCGCACAAATTCAGAAGGGATTGTGTCGTATCCGTATCAGTCGAACAAATAAAGTTTGCCATACTCAAAGTTCGAAGTGCGGCACCTCTCACTTGTACAGCTCGAGTTGTTGTCATAACGACACGGCGCAAGTGCTTTTCAATCGATTCAAAGTAATCATCGTTATCACCTCCCAAAATAAGAGCTGTAGCTTCCAACACACGACAGGCAGCATATTGTTCTGCGGGTTTGGCTATACCACCACGTAACCCATACAAACATGCAGGTACTAGACTATCAGAACTCGCCACAGTTTCACGTCCAGCATATCCTGTTGCAAATTGAGTAAGAGCACGGAATAATTTACGAAGATATCCCTCTCGCGTCGCCGATCGCTTTTCGGTCGGTAATTCTTCTGCCGTCTGCAGTGCCTCAACCAATTTCGTATGACGTGCCATAGCAGCAGATATAGCTGCATCATTATTCGATGATGCTTGATGGAAGTTTTCTACATTGTCTACATCTTCCTCATGAGGATCTCCTAATTCAAAATCTTCAAAGTTGGTAGAAAAGGAATCGGCAATTGTGTGGGTTTCCGACAGTACTTCAATGTCGCCAACATCGATCTCGGTCCCACCTCCCTCTTGTTCTCCCAATTTGGACCCTTTCTTACGACGTTGAGATCTTGGTTTCTTCCCCATGGTGAATTTCGAGTTCAGATAATGAATAGATATCTATAGTCTATGGGATGTCTCCAAGAATGTTTGTATGGTACGAGGGTACACTTATCGTTGTCGTTCAGAATCTCTTCTTAGCCTAGAGATCCAAGTTTTTTTAAAATGTGTCTCTGGTGTCAAGTAGTGACGCTTTGTTCGTTTGGGTCGCTGCTCGCCCACATTATTTTCGGAATCTGTGAGCATAGAGGTTCTTTGTTCAAACAGTATCTTTGAATATGTTGCTGAGACACTTCTTATTGTTGAAGTACGATCGAAGTACTGGCGAGAGCGAAAAAAACTCGGGGTTCTCATCAGAGGTTCTCGTCTCGGAAGCTTGCCTATACCTGTACGAGGGTACATACCTACGTAAAAATGCTATAGTTTTGTCGCCGTAGTCTGGCCTTTGTTCTGTGAGGACTGAGGACGCAGCCAGGGGACAAACCCTTAGTATTTCTATGCATATTAGGTGGATGTGCTGCATTGTGCTTCGCCAAGATGGACCTCCTGTCTCCTCCAGCGCAAGCAGGCAGACTGCTAGGCGTTACCGTACGACACCGGGCGGTTAGGTCGTCTACTTTTCACGCAAATGCGTGTAAGATTTTATACGTCACAAGTCTGGTACAATTTGCACGTAGAAGATACGACGCAGATATTGACCGCTCCGTCATCCGTCTCATTGGGTTGACCATGGCGCTCCGTGTAGCATTGAAAAAGGTTAGTTTGTGTTTTCGTTGTATCCTGCACTGTTAAAGAAGTCAATGTCACTGGTATGGTTGAAGAGAAAAGAACCCTGTCTTTATCCAGCTCCGTCGACGACAATCGGCATCGAATGCAGTTCGGTCTATCCTCGGTCAGGTGGTCGGCTTGGCTGCGTTGGGTCCCAGTACCCGTTTCGTTTTTTTTCGCGTACAAAAGCTAGCAAGACCTGATCACTTGGGATTTTTCAATTTTGAGGAATGGAGTAGGATAGTTGTGGATGGTCTCTAGTTCGTAAACAATTGATATATGTCTCACAACATCGTCACACCATGCCCATCTACTTTTGTTTGTTTTGAACTTGCAGGCTGGACGCTTGTCGTCGCCATTGACACAACAGGCCACTCGTGCCTTCAGTGCGGAAGTCCAATCGTTTCCTGATTATGTCTTGAGAGCACCTACTACTGATGTGTCCGCTCTTGACTCTGGATTGCGTGTTGCTTCTGAAACCGTTGTTGGATCTGAAACTGCTACCGTCGGAGTTTGGATTGATGCCGGTTCCAGGTATGAAACTGCTCAGAACAATGGTGCTGCTCACTTTTTGGAACACATGGCCTTCAAGGGTACCTCAAAGCGAACGCAGCAACAACTCGAGGTTGAGATTGAAAACATGGGTGGACATTTGAATGCTTACACATCACGTGAACAGACTGTCTACTTTGCCAAGGTTTTCAAAAACGATGTCGGACAGGCCGTTGAGATTCTTAGTGATATCCTTCTCAACTCCAAGTTGGAAGAGTCTGCCATTACTAGAGAACGTGATGTTATTTTGAGAGAAATGTCTGAAGTTAACAAGCAACACGAAGAACTCGTTTTGGATCATTTGCATGCCACTGCCTTTCAAGGGACTGGATTGGGAAGGACCATTTTGGGGCCTGAAGCCAACATCCGTTCTTTGACCAAACAGGATTTGTCCGATTACATTTCCACCCACTACACCGCACCCCGCATGGTTATTGCTGGAGCCGGTGCAGTTGATCACCAGCAACTTTGTGACTTGGCCTCCCAACACTTTGGAAGTTTGCCTACCGCTCCTAAGAACGGTGTGGAAGTTGCCATGGACCCTGCTCAATTCACTGGAAGTGATATTCGGTAAGTGCTTTCTTGTGGTGTCCGATTGGATGTTTCTCGGAAAAACTTTCTCTCTAATTTTCTTGTATCTCTTTTCGTTTACAGTGTTCGTTTCGACTCTGAGAACACTGCCCACGTTGCCCTTGCCTTCCAGGGTGCCTCATGGACATCTGAGTATGCTTTCCCTCTTATGTTGATGCAAACCATGTTGGGTTCGTATGATCGCACCCAAGGATTGGGCAAGAATGTTGCATCACAAATGTGTCAAAATGTTGCTCAGCATGAATTGGCCCATTCTATTACTTGTTTCAACACTTGCTACAAGGACACTGGCCTTTTCGGTATTTACGCAGTTGCTCCTGATAACAAGCTTGATGATCTTATGTGGCACGTAATGAACTCCTTGGTTCGTCTTGTCCACAATCCTTCCGAGGAAGAAGTCGAAAGAGCCAAGGTCAACTTGAAGGCCACTATGCTTATGGGTCTTGATGGACATTCCAATGTCGCTGAAGATATTGGACGACAAATGTTGACTTATGGACGTCGCATGACACCTGCTGAAATCTTTAGCCGAATTGATGCTGTTTCCAAGGATGACATTAAGGCTACTGCTGCCAAATTCATCAATGATGAAGACCATGCCTTGGCTGCTGTTGGTGGTATCCACGAACTTCCTGATTACAACTGGATTCGTCGTCATTCTTACTGGCTCCGATACTAAGCAACGCACATCCATTGATTCACGCAAAAGCAGCACACAAACACACAGACGAGTTTGTGCGCATGAGTGAAACAAGCAAAATATCGAAGAAAAAAGAGGTATGCCGTAGATTAAAATGATGATTAGAACTGATATTGAAAATACGAATGGATGTTATACTTTAATTTTATATTTATAAATCTTTTCGTTTACATTTGGTTACTCTTGCCGTGATTAAGTAGATACTTGTGTTGACGAACGAAAAACCTTTATTTCTACCTCGTTGTATTCATCTAAATGGGTATGAGAAACAGCTCAGTGGTTTCCTTTCCCGATGTGTGATCCAACATATATCTTTGAAACTAAAAGTTTTCTTTGCCTGCTTGCCGATGTCAAACGTTTCCTGTGGTTGTGGAAAGTATGCGAAGTTTCATCAAACAGCAAGTCTGAAAAAACTCATGGTGGTATAGCAAAAATTTTCTGCTTAATAATCATAGTCTAGTACAAATAATATTTATTCTCTGGCACAGTTTGCATGTGCAGAATCTGGTTGGAAAGCTTTGAGATATTTCCGTCTAAGCATGCCAAGCTGTGTACCGGCAGTGGTCAGAGTGTGTGGTAGTTTGATAGGTGTGTTTGGTGATGCGTGTGTTGATTTTTTTTGTCTAAAAAAAATCAATTCATCGGTAATGTGTGTGCTTACAAAATTAATTTTGATTGCAAGAATAATCCATTTGAGACAGAATTAGTGCAGAAATAAGTCCATACAAACCCAAGTTACCTGCGAACACTTGAATCAAGACAGTACCAACAAAAAGAGCATCACCCGTGCTATTGACCTGTCCACCAGAATCACCTGTGAAACCCATCTTTTTCCATGATGCAGCCATCGCCGCTTGTGCACCGATAGCACGTGTACCGGCGTCAGCTGCAATACCAATAGCAAGTCCGGATGCTAAACTGCTCAGACCACAGCATAGCCCAGCGCCTAGGTGAGCAAAGCCCGCATATTGAGAATAAACAGAAGCACCAGTTCCATTCTGTGGTGGCATCATCTTTCCGTTGAGAATAACAGCAACAATAAGACCGTAGATACCAAGAACACCGGCCATAACAACTGGAATAATATTTTTCATCAGTAGTTCAGGCGATCGAATACCCATAGCCATGATACCTTGACCTGCCTTGGCAGTACCGTATGCACCACCAATATCTACATGGACACAAATGAGGCGAGCAAAAAAAGATGGTCAGGAATATATGTAAGAATAGCATAGTATTTACAAAATCGTGAAGAAAGCATCGTTCTGGAAAAGCGCCAATGCTACACTAGTACTGTAAAAGATGAAGGAGAAGAAAAAGGGTTTCCAACTGCCAAAAAGGGACTGCTTTCATATGCTGCCCGAATTCACGAAGTTGTTCAATATTCATATCGATGTCTGCATTCGTTGAAAAAGTTTCATGTTCTGCTAGGTATGAAAATCCCAATGCGGAATCGATCGCCCTTAATTCGTATTGTCCTTCTTCCTCTTTTGGTAACATCAGTACGCATCCTACGACCTTTTTTAACGGCCAAGATGGACTTACTTGCAAAAACAACGGCGAATACACATCCAGAGAAGCCAAGAATTGGAGCCCATGATGCGCAGGGATATGAAATGTTGCCTGCTTCGTAATAATTGTCTCCCATGGTCAAATAATTAAGTCTTTATCGCTTCTTGAGTCCTCAAAGGAGACTGATTATCACAGTGGAGGCAGAGCTTAACGTGTTGTCTTCTCGTGGTCAATTTTTTCTTGCACCGTGTGTTGCTGTGTATTATGTAGACTGGATGCACTACGACCTAAGTGGCGTTCAAGCTATGTAAAGCACGAGGGCGCGTGAGGCGGTTTGTGTATCGTATTTCTTATCAGACCTAATGGACCTGTAGTGGTTCAAACCAAAGCTCGCCAAAGTTCAAATTTCTCACATTCGTCTAAGTAATAATCCGACCGTTACATACCACGAACCCCAATGCTCGGGTTTGGCTGGTGCAAAAGTTCTTCATTGAGTTTTACTTTTATTCATTATTTTTATTATATATTTATACGTCACACGTGCGAACCAAAACTTTTCATCCTTTTTGTTCGTCGGTCACTATCTATTTGCGTCAAAATTATTTGATCCGTTACCATGTTCTTTTTCTTGTCACACACATGAAAAGATACGACTGGCAGACGACAAGGAGAGCCTTGCAGACAGGAGAGATGGATAGACGTTTTTCCTCTTTGTGACATCTGATTTTGATATCGGTCGTCTGTCAAGATGTCAAGATCCAGTCAGCACAGCGGAAGATCACACACGATCCATGTCCAGACGTGTCTTGATTTCCTTCAAGAGATTCAAGAGGGTCTATCAAAATGTCACATCACATTTTCTGCTCCTACACTGAACTTTTCACAGGTTCGCTGTACCGCTGGTAGGCAGCGAACGCAATGGGTCCTGTCCTACCTTTCAAGTTCAAGTTCCGATCACTCGAGACACTTAAGTCCTCTGAACCTGCTGCTGGCGAAATATTGTATGCATCTCAACCAAAGTTCGGATCCGCAACAATCTTTTTCCAGAAGAATCCGACAGCTGACAGGGTATCGCCCTCTCAAGAAGATTACCGTATCCACCCAATTCATTGCACCGTCACTAGAGGCAGTATAAAGCTAAGCACAAGCGGTGATCCGTAAGCCTATCTGGCAAAGAAGAGAACCAACATACATATATTATCATCTGTCACAATGAAGACGACATCATTATTATGGGGATGTTTGTCGTGTGCAATAGTAATATTGCCAGAGGAGACACGTTCATTTGTTCCATTGTCCACTGTACAACGGCATCCGTTCACCACTGCCACAAGTAGTAAAAGTACTTCATTATTATCGATGAGTACTGTAGAGAAAAAGAAATCAACTGGCACATCGACAACATCAAATAAAAAACAAACGAAATCAAGTTCCCTGGCCAAAACGACACCAAAGGCACCATCATCCAAAACAAGTAGTACAACACCGACAAAAGATAAAAGCAACAATGTAAGCAAAAAAAATAGAACTGCGAATAGAGAAAAGAACAAGATTGTTGATGCAGAGATTGAAAGTAAAGATTCGACACGTCTTTTGAAGGCACGTAGAATATTACAATCGTTGGCCAACAATACAGCAGATGCTGGTATGATGGATTCAGTACTGGCTCCACCTGTATCTGGAATTTCATCTCCTGTGGATGATACGTCACAAATTGCAACACCTGTCCCTGATTCATTTTGGTCGAATGGGCATTTAGTTCAAGATGAAAATACGAAACAACCAGGTGGGTATGTAACGCGATGGCAAAAAGGTGTAAAGGTAGCCGAACCACTTGTACGGTATGATCCCATAAAGGCTGAAAAATTGTTGTTTCGTCAACCTGCAAAATGGATGGTACGGAATGTACAGATTGCGTTACCTATCGGTACATGGGCAGCAGGTGTTGTATTTGATTACTTGATGGGGAACTCCAAAATAATGCGTCGTAGTCGTGCCAGACAATTATTGAAGGCTGTAAGTGGATTAGGACCTGCGATTATTAAGGGTGGTCAGGCATTGGCATCACGACCGGACTTGTTGCCCAGTGAATATTTGGAAGAGTTGCAAAAGTTGCAAGATGATGTCCCACGATTTTCGAATGATCTTGCATTTCAAATTGTAGAAGAAGAACTTGGTGAAAAGTTTGAAGATGTCTTTGAATTGATTGAGACTGAACCTATCGCTGCAGCATCTATCGGGCAGGTGTACAAGGCACGACTTTTGTCAAATGGTGATACAGTTGCTATTAAGATTCAACGTCCAAAATGCGAAGAGATCATTGCACTTGATTTATACGTCTTACGATGGTGGAGTGGTGTATACAATCAAATCTTTGCACTGTTGAATCGCGATATTGATATCCAAGCAATCATTGATGACTTTGGTGAACTTATTTATCGTGAAATCGATTATGTCGCTGAAGCTGCCAATGCACAACGTTTCTCGGAACTCTATGCCGGGGTCGCTGATGTGTTTGTGCCAAAAATCTATTCTGATTTAACAACAAGTAAAGTTTTAACTATGGAATGGGTTGACGGATTTCGATTGACGGATAGCAAAAGTCTTGCTTCGTACGGACTTGATCGCAAAAAGCTGGTAGATACCCTAGTCCAGTGTTCCTTGCGTCAAATTTTAGAAAATGGGTTTTTCCATGCAGACCCTCATGCTGGCAACTTGTTAGCCTGTGAGGATGGACGACTTTGCTATCTTGATTTTGGCATGATGAGTTATGCGGCAGTGAATCAGCGGAATGGATTTTTACTGGCGGTAGTTCACATTGTAAATCGTGATTGGAATGAGTTGGTGCGGTTGTATCAGAAACTTGGATTTATTCCGGAGGGGACAGATCTCAAACCAATCGAGGTGGCCTTGGAAGATGCTCTACCAGATGTCTTGAGTGCAGATATTTCAGAATTGAATTTCAAGAATGTTGTTAACAAACTTGGAGATATCATGTACACATACCCTTTTTCTCTTCCACCCTTTTACATTGCCATCATTCGGTGTTTGGGTGTACTCGAGGGACTTGCCATCCAAGTTGACCCAACGTCACGTATCATTAGTGAAGCTTACCCGTATGTGGCAAGCCGAGTTCTTACAGATACACAGAATGAATTAAAGGAAGCTCTACGAAGGCTAGCTCTCACTCCAGATGGACATCTTAGATGGGATCGATTAGAAAGTCTCCTTGAAGAAGCCAAGGAATCACAAGGGTAAGTTTGGAATTGGTGATACGTGATATTACGCGATTACGTGAAACTTTCAGCTTGTTTTCTCAACGACCTATCTATCAAACCTTTCCCTGGCTTATTCATTTGCTTTTTTATACCTCTATATATGTGTATTTAGATATGATGTTTCGGCTGCGGTTGATCAGTTAACAGATTATATAATATCCGACAACGGGGAGCAACTTTTGTCTGAACTTGCCGATCAAGTAGTAGACGCAGCCGATAATCTTGGTGCAGAAACAATTGGATATGTCATGGCGGCATCTAGAGCTCTAGTAGTGAATGATGAGGTAGCTGCGGTGAAGGCTTTCCGATCTCTACAGCATGTCCTTCAGCGTCAAGCTGAGGAAGGCACAGAGGGTATAGGTAAAGAGGTACAGAAGGAATTACAAGAAACGTTGCCTCCACTTACTCCAACCATGCAAAAATTCATCAGAATTTTGTCATTATTGGGTGCACAAGAGGGACAAACAGACCCTGCAAAGTTCGTTCCAATTCTTCGAAAGTTGGGACAAGAGCCTAGAGTTCAAAGAACGGCGAGTGAAATGGTTGCACGCCTTGGTGAACGCATGCTAAGCCGAGGGTTGCGAGCAGCGTTTGGACTTCCTCCGCCTAGATTCGACGGGCAAGGTACAGGTACCGAAACTGTCACTGAAACCAAAAAATAATAAAAACCAATTAAAACAATTACTAGACATAAATTAAATAATTCATAGCTCGAAATCGATGACGGACAGCATCAAATCTGTGTTTTTTTTCATTTCTATTCTTTGTTTTACAAGAGAGGGACATCCTGGCTGAACGCGGTCAACGCTAAAGCTAAGATAGTGCTTGGGTTCGAAAGGATTGCTGAGCTTGAAACAATAATTTCATCAAGTTCATCAGTTGATGGTGCGCCTCTTTCGGTGATTCCTCCACCACTAAGTGTGACATAAAACGCAGCTCCAACAACGAGAAATGCAATGGGGAAAGTAATACTAGGTCGCAAATACCAAGGTGCTTGTTCTCCAGTTTCACCCTCAAAGAATCCGAAAAAGTAAAAGTTCTTTGCCTTTTCAA
This sequence comes from Asterionellopsis glacialis, assembly GCA_014885115.2. Classification (NCBI taxonomy): domain Eukaryota; phylum Bacillariophyta; class Plagiogrammaphyceae; order Rhaphoneidales; family Asterionellopsidaceae; genus Asterionellopsis; species Asterionellopsis glacialis. The sequence continues at coordinate 19,767 of WKLE02000101.1, forward strand.
TCCATGCTTCTAACCCTTCCTTCTCTGGTTCTAATGACTTCGCTGAGAGACGTTCCTCGTAAGCTTCTTGAATTCTGGATGCCGTACGGGGTTTAATTGGGTCAGCCATACCAAGCGCATCAAAATCAATATTGTCAAGAGGAGCAGACACTTCCAAAATCTCAATGTCAACTTCGATCGATGAATCGGGAGGTACAAGAGATGGGATCCCTTCACTTCCGTATGCCAATTCTGGATTTTCAATTCGGATAATAGCACGTTCACCCTCTCTCATGGTCTTGATTGCCATTTCCCATCCATCAACCATGGTACCATCACCAACAACAACTTTTTGCAGATCTGACTTGGCAAAGGGAATCTTTGTGGTGTCGTCTGGTAAATAGCAACTATATTTGACAGTTGCAACATCACCTCTTCTCGGAGGAGCACCCCTTCCCTCTTTGGATACAGTCTTCAAGAGTCCCTCTGGTAAAGCAGTGGCATCGGCTGTTGAAAAGTGTCTTGTCAATGAAACCTTTTTGTTTGAAGTAAATGCAACAGGAGAAAACGCGTTGGAATTCGCCAAGAAAGAGAGACCGATTAGTAGGCCATTATACCAACGGAGAGACAACATGGTGTAACGGACGCAAGAAAGTGACAGGTTAGTAATTAGCTGCACAAATGTTGATAGTTGAACTAACCCCAAATACAGACACCATAAAAGCCGAAGTGCAACTTGGAGCTTGGCGGCAATGAGTTGGTTTCTTCTCTTATATTTGTCTGCGAAAGGATTAAAAACCCGGATATTCGGAACACGTACTTGCCTCGCCAGTCGGCAGCAAGCTGAGCGAGTCGAACAAGTCGAATTTTTGTACGCACTTTTGTGCAGTGTGGGGTTCCAAAAATCCAGAGGAGACAAAATCCGAGAAACCTCTCTCTCTAGTAGAGAGGATGCACACAAAAAAAGATTAACAACACCATCTTGACGTTGATGGCTGAAGGTCAATACATACTATAGGAAGGAGAAGAGAACAAGAACAAACATTTTTAATTGGAAACTATTCTCATAAATTATTACTACAATGACTCAAAGAATTCTTGTAAAGATAATGCTATGGGCCCTTCTCCCACAATCACTGACGGGCTTCACACTTTCAACAGCGTCGAGTCTGAAAAAACATCATCGACGTGGAGACCAAGCGCAGTTTACATCATCGCAACTGCATATGTCTTTAAAGCCTGCTGCTATACCACTTATGGATTCCGGGAAAGCCTTAGCAAGAAGTGGTGAATTTATGGTTGACATGACGAATGGCTTTGAATTATATGGTGGGGCTCTGTCGGCGTCGGGTGCATTTGTTCGTAATGCTGGAGATTGTGTAGCCCAGGCAGCTGCATCTTGCAGGTTCAAGACAGCAGCAGAACTTGTTTGTGATGAATTACGTGAAGCTGCAACATGTCTCTCTGAAGCTACGGAAAAGTTAGAATTGGCAGTAGAAGAAGCTCAGACTGACAAGGATGAAGCATTGGCTGCACAAATTCAAGCCATGATTAGACCTATTGCTGATTGTAGTACATCACTTGAAGCTGCAGGTAAAGGAATTATGCAAAAAACGGCACTCACAGATATTGGTAGTAGTCTTGTGCTTTGTGGAGAAAGTTTAAAGCTACTGTCAGCAGAAATTTCTGGTCTTGCTCCATTGAATGATGCTGCATCATCCGATGCCTTGAGTGCAGGACAACGCATGACCTATGCGTCAGAAAAAATGGTAGAAGCGGGAAATGAATTAAAGGGAAATAAACCAGAAAAGCCAAAAGGCAAAGCTTGGTTGAAGGGCTAAATTACTTACAAACTGTCTAACAAGTTCAATGACCAGGTATGATAATAATATATTAGAAACCATCAAACTTATTTCACCGCACAAATACAAAAACTAGTTCCCGCTACTGCGGCACGATCGACTTTTTAGAGAACAGAGAATACTACCAATTGTTTCTAATCACATTATTCACTCTTTATGCGTTGGGAATGAACATCTGCAATATAGATGAGAAACATGGGACTTTTATATAGAAACGGAATATCATAAACATTATCTCTATCAAGCCTACCTTGGGTATCCACCCAAGCGGAGGTTCTTGTAGTACAGGTAAGTGTACAGGTTATGAGCGTACGTATCATGTCCGTAAAAAATCAGCGTCATGATTCATGATTGATATGAGATGCCTCTTTTTGCACTTGTTCTCTTCTGCACCATATGCATCACAGATACACAGCACTGCATCGCTGAGCAAACAAACTTCTTGACCTCACTGACCTTCTTGTCATCAACACAAGTTTGTACGCCATCTCTCTTATGAACTTTGGTGCCTGTTCGACTTTGTACACCCCATTTGCACTGCCGTAGCACCTAGTGGAAAAGGGAAAGAAACACCTAAGACAACTTTGGATAAACAATTTTTTTTAAAAATGACACTGTTCGATCATTTTACTACAGAATTATCATTGGATCTTCAGAAAAAAACAGGTGGATCCAAACGAAGATCATCGTGTCTCGCATGGTGCGCTCTTGTGAATCTTTTGCTTTCACCCTGGCTTTCCAGTGGTTTCGTAATTGGACGCTCAACGTATCACAAATCAATAGAAACACAAAATACAAAAAAGAGCCTGGATCATCTGCTCCAGTTATCAATGGCGAAAGTTACAGGGAATGGGCAAGACTTTCGTAACATATACCGACGGATGAAAACGATATGCCGAGCACAACCGTCAAATTCAAAAAATGGGAAGGACGATGGTGGTGACAACAGCTCAGATTCTACTACAATACCAAAACATATAGCCTTTATTTGCGACGGCAATTCACGATGGGCCAAGGCGCGATTTTTACCAACATCAGCAGGTCATGCTGCAGGAGCTGATAGACTTATTGACACACTCCAAAGTTTGAAACAAGCAGGCATTACGTATTGTACTTTTTATGGGTTTTCAACAGAAAATTGGAAACGTCCTCCAGAAGAAATTCGTGAAATTTTCTTTGTAATGGAACGGACTGCCCGTCAATTTTATAATAAAGCCTTACAAGAAAAGGTACGAGTGAAAATTCTGGGGGATATTGATGACAAGCGGATATCCATAGAGTTGCGAGATTCATTGTATAATTTGGAAAGAGACACAGCTGCTATACCAGATAGCAAACTGACTGTGTGTATAGCGGTTAATTATGGCGGTCGAAGAGATATTGTTAATGCTGCAAAGAAACTTTCTGAGATACCATTATCCAAACTGCAAGACTCGGATTCTTGGGACGATGACAGTGAAGAATTGTTTTCGTCTATGCTGTGTACACATGGTGTTCCAGATCCAGAAATGATAATACGAACAGGCGGTGAAAGACGACTTTCCAACTTTCTCCTATGGAATTCTGCTTACTCAGAACTATACTTTGCAGATGATCTATGGCCTGACTTTGATGAAAGTTGCTTAGATTTGGCACTGCAGTGGTACTCTAATAGATGCAGACGTTTTGGCGGTCGTAAAGACTCTTCAAATGTCGCAACGTCAAACCCACCCCCAAACGGATTTATAACAAAACACTAAAAGCCATGTTATAAAGCTTACAGTGTTTCATTTTCAATCCAATTTGTATGTACTACATCAAAAATCTTTTCAAAGACCATTCGTAAGAATCTGGAAAACTCTGTGTTAAAAACTTAAAAGGTGGAGGAATTTGTCAGAGGACGGAAAACGTAAAAACATGTTC
>WKLE02000101.1:29466-44331 GCA_014885115.2 Asterionellopsis glacialis
CAAAAGTTGGGCCAATCTGATGATCTCTTGGCTCTTTGTATACAATGGAAGTACACCTTTTATGTTGAGATTTTTATTGTTCAGATTTTACCTTTTATGACTATTGTATGTAAATCATTCACATATATTTATTCCTAGTATTGGCTGCATTATTATTTTACTCAGTTTCTGTGTAAGTATCTAAATGATAGAAGTTATTGTGGAGATAAGTCATATATGTTATGTTTTTTAATAAATTTAAAATGTTTGAAGGTAGATGTAGGAGTGTGTTGTCTTTCCTCAGGGCTACTCCCAGTTGTCTCCAAGGAAATATCAAGAGGATATTGATAGTAGAAAATGTTCTTTTTTGTTCACCAGCAGTTTACTAATCTAGTAATGCACAAATTTTGGGAATGTGTGCAAACAAGGAACAGAAATTTAGTCAGTAGTAAGTGCATCAAATCTGCTTCTACTATGGGATCAGTCTGTCAGGGTGGAGGTGAGAGAATCACAATTGGGAGAGACTGGGGTGCACAGTAGGAGTATAAATCAAGTAGCAAGAATTTATTTTCAATATCTTTCACTATTCAAATTTTGGAAAGTGATTGATTGGTGTTCTTGCATCATACATCATAATCTTAAATAACACTTCCATGTTTCTGAAATACTCAACATTATATTAAGTAACATGAGCTTGGTAATATATTTGAAATGCAAAACATGGCAGACTAATGATTAGAAGTGGAACTCATTGCTAGTAATCATTAGCAGGTGTACTACTCTCTACAATCAGCCTATATTTCAAGTTTCTCATAGATTCTCTCACTGTAATGTGTTTTCAAGCATAGCAACAATAGGATGTGGTTGTATCTTCAAGTACAAGAATAATAGTAAGGTCCTAGTCATAGAGGTCCTTCTGTACTCGTCAAATGTATATTCGGCGGTGCTCAACAACTACCAGAATATGAAAAATCCCAATTTGTTACCAGTTGTAAAAATCTTTTTCTTTGCTATATCAATTTTATTGGGTCAAATTTTTAACAAGGTGGTCACCAAATGTGTGTGTTTCCTCACTCCCCACTCACCTAAAAGTGTCAAAAACAGGTTACCTGTAATGAGACTATCGGTTCATACTATTTTATGTTATGAGTTAAGAATAAAATACGAAGAAAAAGTGAAGTGAAGATGAATTCTTGGATGATGCGTTGATCTTGGGGATCCACATGTTAGACTACAGTAGACGAGATGATTCTTTCCCACTTTTTACACTTCATGAGTAGACTTTAATAGTATTCTCTTGTACGTTGGACGTTAAATTGATACGGGATCAAACACGGCCAAGACAAGACTGATCGGAAAGTTACTATGGGAATTTGAATTGATTAGTAGGGAATGTGTTCAAGTTCAAATTTTCATGTCGCATATGGTAGCTATTCCCCTTTATAATATTTTAACGGTTTGCTATTTATTTAATATGGCGAATTTGACTTTGGAAAAGTTTCCCTGAATTTTGACTCACAATAATTAATTACTACTGTAGTCCTAACGAGTGTCATTGTTATAAAAATTCTAAGAATCGCATAATGTTTTGACTGTGGGCAGAGTTCAAGAAAGGAAATTCCTCGTTGTCCGCCTCACGAAAACATCACCATCTTCTAAGAAAGAAGTGGTAGATCGCACGAGCACCGTCACAGTGATCTGGGAAGAAAACCTTGTTCTAGATTTTTTTCACCATGAGCGGGACGATTCTTGAGGCCGCATTTGTCGATCCGGCCTATTTGGGTTCTCCCTCGGCCAACAAGAATGGCATTGAACTCCAAGTCTTCGAATCCCAAGTTGAACGAGCAAATGATATCCAGGAAGAGGTTGTAGAAACTACGACCGTGACGACTAAGCGAGGTTGGGGATGTTGTCGTAGCAGCAAAGATGTAGAAGTTATTGAGCAAAGAGATATGAAAAAATTCGAAACTAAAATGTCAGGCAGTGCACTGGAACCGAAGGGTGTGGATCGTGAACGGTACGCAAATGTGCCCGAAGGCATTCTCATTTACCGACTTGACACAGCCTCACGCGAACTCAAGCTGATGAGCAAAGCGTCCGACCAAAGCGATGGTGGGAAATATCTTGTTCAGATGAAAGTTGCAAAGTCAGGTCCAAGTGATGATAAGTCTCGACGTGGTATGTCTTTGGTTGGTGTCGATGGAACTTCTGCAACGCTGGTTGCATGTGAACAGCGCACTGCAATTGCATGGTTGGAAGCCATGGATATGATGCTTGGTCATAGTAGTAAATCTACAGCACATCCGAGACAGGTATGAGATATCAATATATTTTCGTTTATCAATATGTTTGAGACGTACAGTGATTCTTATTTGTTCATTTTGTACTAATGATTTATCTTTTTTTAACCTATGTCAATGCAAAGAAGTGGGCTTCTGAGAAACTGAATACACAAGAGCGGAACAAGATCGAAGAAGACTATCTTACTTTGGCAAATTATTCAAATCAGTTGATCCGTGCTGGAACAATTCCTGGCCAAGAGCAAAAGAAGGCTGTTGAAGGAGCGGGTGGGATCTACTACAGTGTTGAAGTGCAACCCGAGGAGGGCGAAAAGAGATCAGAGGAAGCCTTGGAGAGCATTGCAAAGCGCCGCGCAGTTATCAAAGACTCGTGGGACTTTTATCGTATGATCTGCAGTCTTCTTCGTGATCGGCGCAAATACGATGAGGTATTCCGTAAGCTACAACTGGATCCGGTCTATCCGTACCTCAATTCCATGACTGGACTTAACGATCCAGGTGATGATGGATACGAAAACAATGACAAAGCTGTTATCCAAAAGGATGTTCGGAACAGTTCTAATATGACAAAGACCCAAATTGCACAAGCATTAATGGAACAAGCTGAGGAATCTTTACCTGCACTTGTCGAAATCTGTAAGGCTCTCGCGGGAAGTTTAGGCATGGAAGAGGTTGGGATTGGACCAATTAAAGAGGCACAAGCCGCCATCCGGAAAGCCGAGAAAAAGTACAATGGTGACCTTTTGAAAGTTACTGACTATTGCCGAGCACTGTTGGTAGTCAAGGACTTCCCGTGCCTGTTGGCATTGCTTGAACTTGCTCGAGATTCATTTGGTCCGCTTATTCGACGTGTCAAGCTTTCAACAATGAAAAGGAACCACAAGACTTTACCAGGTGGCTACAGAGACTGCAAAATCAACCTTGAACTGAAAGGCCATATATGTGAAATTCAGGTACATATTTGGCCAATGTGGGTTGTTTGTGGTGTTGATGGATTCCGTCATTACCGCCATTGCCTTGAATATTCGACGGATTCCTTTGATGATCCGTATGATGCATTGGATGGATTGGACAGAAAGGTTGTAGCAGAACTCATTGTGATGTCAGAGGAGGCGGTGGCAGATACGCCATTAGACGAACTGGAATGGTATCAGGAAAAGTACATTCTCGATTACTTTGCAGAGGCAGGGCTTTTCATGAAGCATGGCTTGTATGCTTGGGCCGAGACGACGTTGAACCGATTGATTACACTTCGTACAGAATCTCCTGATATTGGACGCGATCATCATGAAACAATGATTCTTTACAAATATCTTGAGCAAACACTACGAGCACGAGGCAAAGAGAAAGAAGCAAATAAAGCAGCTGCAAGAATTGAAGCGGCAGGTAAGTATCACAACCAACTTATTCAAACCACAGATGTACTAAAATATCTCTATCTAACGATTACCAATTTTCCACGAATATGTTCATTTCAGAGACGAAAAAATCCGATGAAAAGGAGGAGGCTGAAAAGGGTCTATGGGAATCACTAGTGTCTGGAGAGGCCCTGGACATGATCATGGATCCGAATAGGAAGGAAAGGGAGGAAGAAGAAAAGATAAGGAAAGAGGTGAAAGCCTCCAAAAAGCAGTGGAGAAAAATCAGACAACAGAGATATCACTTTCTTGATGGAAATGGCACTGAATGGAAGCAAAGTAATGCCGATGTTTCTCAGAACGGAGATGGAGGAACATCTCAGGCGGCATCCCAAGGTGTTGAGGATCAGTGAGGAAAGGATAAATACCAAGTAAATGAACTACACATGTATGAAGTGAGATGAAAGGGACTGGACGACGCTGGCCTATTGTCTCTAAAATATATCGATTTTATTGTGAAAGCTTTACTAATAAAAATTATTTTTTAACCACATATCAAAACCAACCAACACCCAAAACTCATTTCAGGTATACCACTCAATCTCTACATGTTTATCTAGCTTGTGCAATTATTGATGAAGGAGATTGATAGTTTTCGTAAAACTATTCTAGTTTGCTTCCAATAGAGATCGTTCACAGGATTAGGACGCTTTGATTGAGACAACCCTGCTTTAGATTTCCTTTGTTGACAAGTGCTTTTAGAGGGATTCCTGACTAGGACTACTGACTATCGGGCGACAATACGATAAATTAAGGAGTGCAAAAAACGCTAAGTGACGTGCTTTGCTAGTAGTGAATATTGCTTTTGTGTATCTAGAGTAATCCTTAAAATAAAATTTATGCAGCTGATGAATTCTGCTTTTCACATTTCATAAGGAAAGCACAATAGTAAAAATGCCTGCAAAAACCGTTGATACCCTTCCTACTAGAAATATCTCGTGTGCGTTGCTTTTGGAGTCATTCCTACTATCTTCATCTGGATAACTACTGCTTGTGACACTGTTCTTGTCTTCGATTTGCGACTCAACACTTATAGACTCATTCTTGTCATCGATTTTTTCCTTGGCACCGATTAAATCCTTTTCTCCAGCTTCGGTAATTGTTGGTCTACTAGTAGCTTTAGGTTCCCAGGTAAAAGTTGGATCATCAACACATTCTCCATTGCAGTCGATACCAAAACATCCAGAATCACTGTAAATTCCCTTACAATCAATGCTTACGTTGTTTTCCTCGCAATACTTACATTCTCGGCATTGTAAACCATTGATTTCGACGCTGCAAAAGCAGTCTGCCATGACCGAATCAGACTGTAACGGGCATGTTGCCGTCACAGTACAATCTTCACCGGTGCTGAGTAAAAATGTGTCTTGACACGTTATAGTGTTTTCCTCAGTTTGGTCACATCGGCGAAGATCTCTTCCTGGTTGTTTTACTGCTGCGAATAAGGTATCTTGCATGAGAATCCAATCCATGATGTCCCTCGAGAAGACCTGGGAAGTCTGTAAAAAGAATGCAACAAAGGAAAAAACGATTCTGAACCGGCTCATGAGATCATTGACAATACAGTAACGATGTAATAATTCGAATATATACAGCTATTAGTCTCAAGAAAGCAGGATCCTTCACCCAATTTCGATGGGTATCGTGAGAAGCATTACATAAGTATCCTGAATGAGAGTCTCCACGTAAACAAGGTTAGTCTCCACTGAATTCAAAATGTGTTTCCCGCGGGACCTTCAATACCTCTAAAAATTATTGTAACTTTTCTTTGTTTCTTGTTTTAGGAGTCACGTTGGAAGGTTGGTGACTCAGAATTTTTTTTCTCAAAGATAGCACAATGAAAGTTTTTTTTTCCCATGTTGTTAAAATTTGTGGTGACACGTTTTCATAATATATAAAAAAACAAAAAAGCAGACATATAGAGATTTCGAGTCAAAAAATTACGTATTTATAGTGGCTCTACTACATGTATTACTTTCAAATAATGAAGTTATGTGCCATAGACACGATGCAGACACTTCCTGTCGGAAAGACGCGTCTCAGCGCGCATCAGAACAGTTTTAGCAGAAGCTCGAAACAGCATCACCAAGCATCCTGTTTTCTTTGGCCCATCATTCGAACAACTATTTCAAAATATTCGAACACACATCAAACTCAGAAAAATCAGGACAGATCCCGTCGATATCTCCATGGACAGATCTCTAACATCGAATGTTTTCAAACCTTGACACAATTGACCATCAATTGACAACACTGCGACCCAACGCTTAGATCCCGGGCGATTCAATAATTTGCGATCTTTTTTTATTTGCTCAAATAAGTACTGCGAATCTCTTTCAGCAGTTGATTGTCACTATGCGCGGTGAAAAAATTATTTTTACGTATGCCTTTCTTTTGCTCTTGGTTAATAGTAAAGTTCATGGCCTAGCAAAACGTAACCTTCCAGTAAGCGAGCTTGTCAACCGTCGAAAAAGTCCCGCTTTGTGGAGGGAAGATTTAACAATCTCTGATGTTGCCGCTTCGAAGTCGCTTCCCATCCCCCAAACCCCCCCAGAAATAATGTCCCCAGTGGGTGGATGGCCACAACTGAAAGCCGCTGTTGGGAATGGCGCCGATTCCATATATTTGGGACTATCTTCGTACAGTGCTCGTGCACGTGCCGCAAATTTCAATCCTTTTGACGGTGAACTTCAAGAAGCAGTCACCTATTGCCATGCTGCTGGTGTTAAGGTGTATGTCGCTCTAAATACACTTGTTTTTGATCAGGAATTGAGTGAGGTAGAAACTTTGATTCGTGCTACAGAAAATGCTGGTGTTGATGCATTAATTGTGCAGGATATTGGTGTAGCGCAAATCGCTAAGCGAGTAGCACCTTCTCTTGAACTACATGCATCTACGCAGCAAACAATTACTTCCGCTGATGGAGCGGAATTCGCCGCGGAGCGTTCGGCATCATCTAGAGTTGTACTTGGACGTGAACTCTCCGTTAAGGAAATTGAAGGTGTTACAGCAGAGTTGAGTGAGGGCATAGAAATTGAAGCCTTTGTTCACGGAGCTCTTTGTGTGTCGTATTCTGGTCAATGTTTTTCTAGCGAGGCGTGGGGCGGAAGAAGTGCTAATCGGGGTCAATGTGCCCAGGCTTGTCGGCTTCCATATGGCCTTATCGTGGGAGGAGAGTTAAAAGAGCTTGAAGATATGACTTATTTGCTGAGCCCCCAAGATCTGTGTGGCTTAGAACAAGTGCCTGACTTGGTTCGTGCTGGAGTATCATGTCTAAAGATTGAGGGCCGGCTGAAAGATGCTGCCTACGTAGCATCGACCACTAGGGCATATCGCAACGCCGTTGATGAAGCATGGGCCTCCCTTCAGGAAGAATCGGGGGCTAGAAGTAGAATTTCGACTCGAGCTGCGGCACTTGAATCACAGGAAACGGTCACCAAAGCCGAATTGGCACAAATGTTTGCTCGTGGCCAAGATGAGGAACATGATGGTTTGACACCTGGCTTCTTTGAAGGATCCAAACACCAGCGTCTTGTACGTGGCAGATCCCCTCGTCATCGAGGAGTTCATGTAGGCCGAGTTGTCCGCGGTTCTTCCTGGCGCAATGGGCTTGTACTTTCGACGGATGATGGTAAACTCCAAGACTTAAAACGTGGCGATGGTCTTGTTATTGATAGAGGAATGGCAGAAGAATTCGAGCTCGGAGGTAAAATCAAGTGTTTCTGAAATCAAGTTACCTTTATTAAATTTGCATGGCGCTCATCTTCTCCGCATTTGCTTCTTATATAGGACCGATTTTTGATATCGAGGAAACTCGAGATGGAATTCTTATTCGCTTTGGGAGAGAAGTCGAAAAAAGATGGAAAAGAATGGATGAAGATGCCAAAAAGGGACTTGGGACTGGACAGCCTCTTGCCCCAGCAGGAGCTCATGTGTGGAAGACTAGTGATGCTACTGTAGAGAAGAAAATGAGGCGTTTGGTTGAAGCGGGTCCCCCTCGAATGCTTGTTCAAGTAGACGTTTCTGGGGAAATAGGTGAGCCACTTGTTGTAAAGATTACGGATGCCAGCGGTCGAGTTGGAATAGGAACAACAGAAGATGTCCTTGCCACGGCAGACAAGAATGGGTTAGGAGAAAAGTCAATCCGAAAGGCTGTTGGGACATTAGGGAATACACGGTGGGCCATCGAAGGTGATGTAGACATAGATGGTTTATCAGAGGGAGCATGGTGCCCTATGTCCTGGGTGAAGGACGCTCGACGCAAAGCAGTTGAGAATTTAGAAATTTTATGCGACAAGGAAAAAACAGAATCTGTAGCTGAAAAGCTTTCAGAAGAGACCAATGTTTGCGAGTTGCTTGTGAAGGAGAAGGTTGGAAATGAAAAGCCGGAGAAGTCAGGTATTCGTTTGTCGGTTCTTGCACGTACTTACGATCAGGTGGATACTGTTTGCCGTATGTTTGAAGATGGCGAGCCTATTTATGAGGTAATTATTGACTTCCTTGAAGTTGAAGGCATGCGAGAAGCTGTGAACAGAGCCAGGGAGACAAATATCCGCGTTGTTGTTGCAAGCCCGAGAATCATAAAGCCTGGAGAAGAGGGAATCTGGCGAACCCTTTTACGTTTAGATTCTGATGGATTACTTGTGAGATCTTCTGGTTTGCTCTATAGAATGACAAAGCTTGGTGGTGCGGGAGCAACAGTCAACGTCGGCAGTGCCGAAGACGAACAATTCGTAACCATCCCTGAATTAATAGGTGATTTCTCGTTGAATGCAGCAAATGTGCTCACAGCCCTCGAACTACTTGACTCTGGTCTTTCAAGAATAACTGCTGCATATGATCTCAACGCAAATGCAATCACAGAACTTGCAGAGACTATGGCAGGAAAGGCTACACATCTGGAAGTGGTTGCCCATGCCCACCTTCCAATATTCCACACTGAACATTGTGTCTTTGCAAGGTTCCTATCAAATGGAGATTCCTACGTCGACTGTGGGCATGCATGTACACGGAACAATGTGCACCTTCGAGATGAAACGGGAAGTGATAATTTGGTCCTGGCAGATATGGGCTGCCGCAATACCGTTTTTTCTGCGCAAGCACAATCCGGAGTTCACAGCATTGGTGAATGGGGTAACGCTGGAATTGGACACATCCGTATTGAACTTATTGACCAAGATGCTGAAGATTCTGCCAAAATTGTAAGCGGTTATCTTGGTGTAATATCAGGTGAACAAAGAGCAAGCGATGTTTGGGAGTCTCTCAAGGGAGTGAGGGATAGCAACGGACGCTCTGCTGGAGTTGGCCATGGTTCGTTTGATAATCGAGTGGAAAGGCGAGCTGGTGAGATACTGCACTAAATTCACGAGGACAGAAACTAATCAATTGATATAAAAATTGTCTTCATAATATTCACGTATAATACTTCTATAAAAATGAACAATCACTATATTTTTTGTGATTTAAAAAATCTTGTATTGGACAGACTACTTGGTTGGTAGATGCTGAAGCAATCTCATGTTGGTGACACCCCACAACGTCACTTTATAAATATTTTATATACGGAGACTATTTTAATTTTTAAGCAGCTGGTGCTGTGGCTTCCTCGGTACTACTAGTAGCGGCAGGCTCTTCCTTAGTAATGGCACCATTGACATCTGCACCAACCCATACAACCATTGGTTCTGGAATTCCTGGAGATGCTGTCTGAACTCGTTCCCAGGCAGCACTTTCCAAACGAAGTGGTGTTCGCTCCACAACATAATGATATTTTGCCTCGTCCAAAAGGTCATCAAATTTGGGTCCTGTTTGGATTCCAGCTTCAGCGGCCTTGCGTCGTTCTTCAGGTGTCATGTTCGATACGTCATCGAGGGCATCCCAATAATCAGGTAATTCAATGTTTGGGGGGTTCGCCTTGAACCAAGCTCGGACAGTAAGAGATTGTGCAAGGGTGAAACTATTTGATGTAAGCCAGTAAATTGTAAGCCCAGCCGGTACTTGTAACGAAAAGAAACCAATCAATAGTGGTAAAAACTTGAGAAACTTCTGAGAATTTTCCACAGTTTCCTTTTCTTCGGGGGACATGTCCTCATCCACAGGTGGAGTCAAAACTCTCATGGTGAGAGATTGTCCCAAAACAAGAATAACAGGCATGACAAGGTAAGCTAGAGTAGTTTCCCATCCCAAACTTGGTGTGGGTGGGAAACCGTTCGACGTATCCCAATTCGATACAAGCCAATCCAAACCACGATAGTCAGGAGCTGATACAGGTCCCTCAAGAGAGGGAATCCACAAGAAGGGTTCATTGAGAAGTCCGTCCATGGCAAGAAGACGAACACCACGATACAAACCAAGGAAGATTGGAAGTTGTGCCAAAGAAACAATACATCCAGCTAGAGGATTCTGGTTGGCATCCTCAAACAACTTGGCAGTAGCACGATTCTGCATGTCTTGATTGTCCTTAAATTTTTCCTTAATTTCTTTCATGTAGGGCTTGAGTGCCTTCTGGTATTCGGAAGCCTTGGATTGTTGAATCGAAAGCGGAACCAACAAAGATCGCATAGCTGTACATCAAATGAAAAAGAAGAGGGGAGAGAGAGAGAGAGAGAGAGGTCATGAATTCGATTTTAAGAATAAAGTGAAAAAGAAAAGAAAAATATAAGCTGTGAGAAAATTCGTAATATGGAAATGTAATAAAAAAATCATCATCTTTTTTGTGCCTCTGTTGTTTCTTTTGTTGGGTATGTGACAGGACATAATATACAAAACATGACAAATCTTCTTACATGCTGTAAAGATGGCAATCGATACACCCCAAGTTTGTGTAATGCCAACACTACGGAGAGGTCCATCAATACCACTATGAATAAAGATAATGGTTGATTTAAATATATTCAGATAGGATTGCCACCAACCGGTTTTTTCTTCCGTTGCCGCATCCACCGCAATATCTGCAACTGCATCAGCCGCATCAGCTAACCAAGTACTTGTGGTAGACATGATGTGATTCATCGAATGCATATCCATATTGGTAATCGCATCCAAATGATCAGGAGTGACTGCGTTGAGTGATGCAATTCTATTATTCGTTCTTGTTGATGTCACAAGTGCAGGTCGACCTGCCGGAGTAAATGCAGATGTCGTTGTCGAAGACATCATGCTAGCTAAGGCTAGAAACATGAAATTAGTGATTCTCATTTTATTGTAAGGTGTTTTGAAATTATTATTTTTTCTTTCGAACTTTCTTGTTGTTGACAATGTATATCAGTTGACGACTCTGTTAATCAAATTTGTCGTCGCTGCCAGGTGTATCAAAACGGAAGCCCAGTAGAGATGCTCTCACTGGTGGTTGTTCTCGCAAATATAAATACCCAAAAGAAGAAGGCGTGTGTTTTGTTGGCGACTTGCTCGTACTCAGACACAGAAAATCGTTCAAGTTGAGGCGAAATCGTTCCATCTCACGTCTCTCCTGCGCTGCCCGACTGCAGAGCCAAAAAACGTATCAACTTTGATGTCATGTAGTGGAGTCACGTTCAATTCTACGAGCGAAACTTCAACAACCAACTTTTTTGATCTTGTTGGTTTCCAGGTGGCACATACACCGGCTCAACACAAGAGATCAAGAAGCCCGCAAGTCGAACGACAAGAGAAAGATTTCAGGATCCAAAGAAACCCGGAAATTGATTTTTTCTGTCTTTTAGCGTATGTTTATCTGTAACTTTATTACAAAGTAAGTGTCAGTTTCCGCCCAACACCAAAACGCAAGACAACCCCAAGATGTTCTAGAGAGGGGATCTGTCAGCACGCGCGCTTGGGTATCGCTACTTCTAGTCCAGTCTCTCTAGAGAGAGAGCATGCATCTCAAACTCTCAAAAGCCACAGAAGACCAGAGGAGCACCACCAACAAAAAAGCAAAAGCAAACCAAGTTGCCGGTGTACCGCAACCTGTACCTCTGGTACTGGTAGGGTCCTACCTGGTACAGGTACCGTATGTGGTCCTACCGTACCTGGTATAGGTAAATAATTATGATGCGGGCAGGTCCTACCTGTACTCGTACGAGTACTCCATTTTTACTAGAGGACTACCTGTACAGAGAGACCTTTAACAAAAGGAAGGCAACGGTGGATTTCTTTAGTTTTTTTGTTACATATTTCATCTTCGTCTATGACAACATTGCTGAACAGCATTGATGGACCAGAGATACTAACTACGGCATCAAAGACCTCTAGAGAGAGAGAGTGAAAATACAGTACGCATTTACATTCCTCATACACACTCCAACTGTCACATAAAATAAGACACTACACGAGGTACACACCAATTAAATATAGTTGTCATGAGTGAGAAGGAAGAAAACCCACCGGCAGATGCCGCCGCAGCATCCGAAGAAACACCTCCATCGAAAGCGGCGGCAGCAGAAGAAGATGATGATGAAGAAGACTTGGAAAAGCTTCAAGCTGAAATTGCAAGGATGGAAGCAGAGGCAGCTAAAATTGCAAAAGAAACAGAAGATTTAGAAAATCAAAAGACTGGGGGTACTGCTGGTGAAGGAGCGAAAAAGGAAGAAGTTGATCCAGCAAAGGCAAAGGAAGAAGCTGCCAAGCGAGATGGATTTTCAGTGTATGTGGGTCAGGTAGACTATGCAGCTACACCTGAAGAACTATTAGCACACTTTGAAGCATGCGGACAAGTAGAACGAATTACGATTGTATGTGATAAAAAGACAGGACATCCAAAAGGTAAACAAAACACGCACTCACGCATGCACACGAAATAGTGGTTTCTTTTTCAATTCTCCACCCGCCTGATACTCAGGTACTTTACCAACCATGATGAATTATGTTTTCTTCTCTTTTTTTTCTTCTTTCTCGTGTATAATATGCAGGCTTTGCTTACATTGAATTTCAGGTATGAAAAATATTGTACGGAAAAGGAAACATTCTATGTTTGTGTTTGTTTTTGTTCCTTTATAGGTTGCGATAAATTTGTTAGCCTTCTATCTAGGGGCCAAAATTTGGGCCATTGTCAGGGAGGAACTCATTCAAATTATTTTTTTTGGCGGTGGGGTTCTTTCGATGCCACTTTTTGCTTTTGTTTTTTATTTTGTCTTTCGCATTGTTTGCCATCATCAAATAATATTATTTTGATATGTTGGCTTATTGTTTAATATACAACAATAAATATTTCAGACGGATGAAGCTGTTGAAAATGCTATCAAATTAGATGGATCTACATTCAAAGAACGACAACTCAAGGTAACTCACAAACGAGTCAATGATCCAAACCACTACTACAATGCCGAAGGTGGTGGTGGTGGAAGATTTGGTGGCGGACGTGGATTCGGTGGCGGACGTGGAGGTGGCTTCCGAGGAAGAGGCGGTGGCTTTCGTGGTCGTGGCGGTGGTCGCCGCGGTGGTTTTCGTGGAGGTTACCGTGGTGGTGGAAGAGGGGGTGGAGGGTACCACCCATACTATTAATTACTGTGAAAGTTGACGCATGTACAAGACACTGCTATGGATAAATTTTCTACTTTTCGGGGGGTAATAGAAATATTATTCTGTAGGCCCATTGTCATTCTTTGAGATCAACTCTTTTTTTGTCGGAACAAGGATTTCTCATGAAACGGCCTTATGGTAGTGATTGTAATCTTACTTAATCACAATATGTTTCTATATTATTTTTATATCTGAAAAATTGCAGTAGGTTATTGCTCAGGGTATAAATCAGCTCCTTTCTATGCTTGATATCTCGTTATTTCCCATGCTGGTGAAACAAAAATTGCAAAAGAATCCTCAAACCGCCACCTGTCTGTAGCCAGTGATGCCATACACATATTATTCATAGCTTTATCCATTTTGAGCCTTGATGTATTTTTCCATTATTGTGTAAATCTGATATTTTTTTATCCCCACCAAAGTTTTATAATATAATATCCATCATTCGTTTGACAGCACTGTATTTTTTTTTAAATTGGTCTACACATCACCTTTACTGAATATTGCCTTGAAAATGGGGAAGGAAGAAAATTGGAAAGAACTACCACCAGTATCAATCATCTCATTTTTGGCAGCCTTGTTTGATCCTCTTCTCCCTGCAGTTGGGATGGATTTCACCCACCTTTTGACTTTGCACCAGCAAAATTATTTGTTCAATACAGAAATTTTTCAGCATAAAATTTTGGTGGTAGCCAGATTTTCATCTTCTTAATTTCTGTATGAAATTTTTACAAAATACCAACCAGGACAAAAAACAAGTTCTAATTTACTAGTAACACCACCAACAAAAAGTAATGAATCATCATGAGCAAGGCCTGCTTTGTTTATAGATTTGTTGGCCAGTTGATATATACTAAGAAGGGACTCTGGCTGACTTGTTGAGATCATCAATTCCCAATTTTCCATATGAAGCCTATGGGATGATGTTTCAGTAGTATTCAGGATTATTAATCCTTTTCTGTCTCTTGACCACAACTTTATAATGCTCCCTCTTCCACTAAATTCAAAATCACTTGTATCTTTTCCATATCTTCAAAGTAGTAAAACATGTGAAGTTTTAGGACAAACTTCTAGTAGTGACATATGCAGTTCCCACCCACCAATAAACAAACCTGGCCATTTTGCCAAGCTTGAAAATACTTCTTTTTTTCCAAAAATCCAAGCTTGCAATAAGCCACCTTCCTTATTGAATGACATAACAATAGAGTTGTTCCAGGATTAGGTGGACCAGTCCAGTACTGTGACATAATTTTTTTTAAATCAAATTAATCAAAGCTAGTAATTTTATGTGTTATTTTTTTTGTGAGGATGGACACCGTACCATTTTAGGGTACCGATTTCTCAACAACCAGCCATTTTTACCTCACAACCACTAGTGCGGTTCCATGCACAAGGAGCTTCTGCCTTCTGCATGGAACTGCACTGGTGGTTGTGAGGTAAAAATGGCTGGTTGTTGAGAAATTGGTACCGTAAACAGCACCATTTTGCAAGATTGATCGGAAGAGATCCGGGTGCAACAGCCAATTTTTGTCAGTTGGGTGAGCCTGCAATGCCCAAAAGTGCACCGGCCAGTTTGTCATTTTATTCAATTCCGATACAATTTGGCTGTGCCATACATCAGAAAGGACTTTCTGGTCACTGACGAATGAAATCTGTCTGTCTGTCAACATTTT
>WKLE02000102.1:0-13749 GCA_014885115.2 Asterionellopsis glacialis
GGTAATGTACTGTGTCTACACAAATGTTACCCCTTGATCACCGTGGGGGGTCAAGTGTCCTTCTAGAGAGAGATCCTCATGGGCATCTATCTGCCTCCACTGAATAAGGATAGTATCAGACAAATTATACAGATATTCAAATAATCATATAAGAACATACTACAAAAAGACTGATACAGAAATATATTCTGCAAATGGTTGGTGAAGTTCATTTTGTGAACTATTTGACAATGGCCATGTTGACCACATCAAAAATCTTTTCGACAGTGCAACAGTTCATCGTCTTGTGCATCGCACTGTCGAAATAGATTTTTGATTTACTGTTATGGCCCCTTTAAATCGTTCACAAAACTGTCATCATGAATATCTTTTCATTATTGATGAGATTGATTAGTCCTGAGTGCTGGTCATGTATGTTATGCTCTCCACAAAAAAGAATATAAATTACTGAGGGGGGTGTAAACTGATGGAGTATGGAATTTCGAATTTTTTGTACAAAAAAAAGATTCAGTCATATTTACTGGGAGAAAGCTTTTGATCCCTAGGTTCAGGTTATTCCCATAACAATAACCATTGGTGCTTACAGGGTTGATTGTGAGAATATATGGTTTCAAATTTTTGTTCTTGTAGAACAAGATTATAAATACTGGACTGGCTTTACACTTAGCTTGATCAAATCATTCCATGTGTAAAATGTATTTTTTTAGTGCTACTCCATCAATAATAACAATATTAATAAAGTTCTATTTATTAATCACTGCAGCTAGTGATAACCATGGAAACCAATTCTACTTGCGATGACAGCCTTGACCATCAGATTAATTTGTGGGAAACTAAACCTGTTCAATCGGGCTGGAACTGGAAATAATGGTTAATGGTACGGACTCCTTTAATTGCCCAGGACTTTGCATGCTTTACGCTTTGGATAATAGTTGGGCGCCAAACTGAGAGCCAGTTTTGCATTTGGGTAGTTGTTTTGTGGAGAGTATGTTCTTCAAAAGTGTCAAGGAATTTTGATCTATCACGAGGAAGTACTTGATACTGAAGCTCATAGACAGCTTTCATTTCCTCCAACACTCTTGTTTTCCCGATAGCAGCTTGCTGGGACAAGTCTTTACCATGTTTACATGTGTTACGTATATTCCAGTATGTGATATACCATGTGAAAATAATTTTAATCATGAGTGTTGTCCAGGTCTGGCCGTTATGTTTAGTTGCATGTTGGCTTGCATAGTGTCGCTACTGGAGATCGGTCCACCTCTCTGCGAACCGGCCTTGAAGTATTTGTATCCAACCAATCTCTGACTGTATATTGTAGACTTCACTTATCAAGGTTGCCAGTGCTGTCCGATTGGGACCAAAGAAAGATTCTAAGCCATATATTAAGGTATCACGTAAGCATGGATTGGAAGATATTTGATTGCAAGCAAGTCTGATTTTTTGCAGAAGTTGTTTCTGAGAATGTGCTAATTTGTTGTGGTTGCATTGGAAATGATGAACAAAATCTTCAACTTGGATATCACAGCCCGGACAAATGAATGTTGTGTCTTTGTCGTATTGGGATGTTACCATATTCAGGGGTAAGTGTGAGTGAAGCATTTTGATCAGGATGGGATGACGAGGTGACATTGCGCAAATTACTGTAGCTAAGGCTCGTTGGTTGATGGATTGAAATTGTTGTGTAGATAGCGACTGTCATTCCATAATGTAAGTTTCGAGAGACTTGGCATAACATGCATGTTGAATTCGCAGGGGATATTTGCCGGTGCAGGTGACGTTCTGTATATTCAGTTGGGCTGGATTAGCAGGGAACTGGATAACTTTGGACAGATCATGTGGCGGGCTGGTGCGGTGCATAGATCTGGCGAGATGGTCTGCTTCGACGTTGAGTTGTGCAGGTAAAGGTAAATCTTGGAACGTAATTTGATCATCTTGATGGCCTTTGACATGTGTTCTTTTGTAAGGAGGTAGTTTTGCTAGAATCTCTGCTATCATGTTGACAACATCCCAATCCTTGAACAAGGTAGAGTTCGGTGATGGTACCACGCCCTTTTTGAAGTGTTTCAAATCCCAAGTCCTTGGGACTATGTTTCGAAAATACATCATCGATATTCAGTCTGTGCAAGTCAGTCCCATGAGTAATGATGGTAGACCTTGGTGCCATCAGCGAAATCAGCCCATTCATTAGAGGGAAACCCTGCTCGTTTGTGTCACAACCTCCGGTGTCCCTACTGACATCCACATAGGTGGTTTCGCATGTTTCAAAATCACAAGAGGAGCATGCTTCTGCAATCAACTAGTTCACCTCGACTAAGGAATGCTCCGATTGCCCAAATTCAATTGCCATATCACTGCACTGATTGCACTTCCAACCAGCTGCCAACCACAATACTGAACAAAAGCCGGCAAGGTCTTGACTTTCTTGGTTAAAGTTCATTAGATTAGCGTCCGAGCTATCGGCCCACCATGTAAAGCACAATTTTGGAGTGTTATTGTTGTTGTTAATTCTTCCACCATCGCCATCTTTTTCCTTTTTTACCTTGTCAATGAGCGTGAGTGTAAAATACCGACCATTCCATTCACTCGTTTCGTTTAGTTCGAAAGCATTGAAGATGAGAATGCTGCGACTTGCCGACATGCAGGCTGATTGATTTGATAAGGGCTTCGAATTCGAATATATCCCCGACCCATCTGATTGACACTACTGTAGACTACAGTAGACCTACTGTACGCAGGACCTACAGTACTTCGGATACCAGAGGTAGATTTAGCTCCCATGTGTCTAATGTACAATTTTTATACACAAGAATCTCAATACTCTCACTTGCTTGACCAGAATCATATTATTATTATACATAAATTTGATGTACAATATTAGGGGTTCCCTAAAATATTCTTGGTGGATAGCTCTTATTACGGAACGTAAATCCAGTTAAAAACCTTTTTGTTGGGGAGCACCCCCAGTCTCTGAGACTAAACGGTATTCATAAAGTGTATCTTTCTCTCGTCTCTTTTCGCCTCTACTCCAATTAACGTAAACGGAAGTTTGGGATCTTTCCCTTCTTCTTCAGAGCGCACAATATATATTTTTTAATCACCATGCTGAACAACATTGCACCGTCAGAATCATCAGAAGACAATGATGCGGTAGGATTATCTAACATTATCACCACACCTGCAAATAACGGTAATAATGCTAGTCACACCATCATACCATCCTTCCAATCATTTTATCTTGAATCTCTGTATCTTCCATGGTCTTCTCATTATCTTGATTATCCACGTTTGTTAGCACTTCTCCGCTCTGCCAAGAATTCAACAACAACAACGACGACGGCTGGCGTTAGTAGTAATCGTCGTCCAAGCGGTAGTAAAACTTTGAATCGCAGTACGAGAAGTATTATTTCATCACTCCCTACAGATCATATTGTGAAAGTTTTTATTGATGAGTTGGACGATGAAATCGATAAAATTACATTATTTGTCATGAAACAACAAGGTAAAATTGCAGATAAATTTCTCAACTTACTTGATAAGTTGAATGACAATGACAATGATAATGACTTTATGAGTCGCATGGCTGGAACGAACACCTACAGTACTGGAAACATTGTAAGTCCACGGGACGTGTACATGGCAGCACAACAATTGCATTTGTTACTACAATATATTCGAACAAATATATTGGCCATCGATAAATTATTATCTGTTCATGATCGAATTATTGGGTTACAAACAGGTATTAAAATCGAATATCACTATTTAAATGGAGCCATTGGACGTGAACGAACCTTACGAAATGCTACGAATTATGATTCTGTATCATCATCCACTACGAATTATCGTACTAATAGTAGTAGTAGTGGAGGCAGCATCCGCAACAGTCATGCATCATTTCTTGGCAATAAAGGAAGATTAGATGTCACATATAGATATCAAGGTATTACTGCTTTAGTAGGTCTTGCTGAAACTGTATATTATAAATGGAAATGGACGAGAAAAAGTACACGTGATTTGAATCGCACATTTTCTTCGAAATTTCAAGAACACGAGGATGTTGAAATAGGTGGTGATGGTGGTGGTGGCGGTGTAGCATCAGTCGCAAAGCCAAAAGATCAAGAACCTGATGAAGAAATGGAATTTAAAGCACTATCAAGAGAGGTTAGTTTAGTTAGGATGTTACCAGTATCAGATGGTCGTGGAGAAGGAGGATACGGATCAACTACAACCACGAGTGAGTCAAAACCAGCAGTAGTGAGTGAAGAAAACATGAATACAGCGCAAGCACTCTTACAACCGCCAACAATTGTAAATACTAGGATGGTAAAAAATATGTTCAATAGGATCAACCTTGCACTTACTCAGCTCGGTCGTTCAAGTTCTTTCGTGGAACGTTGGGCACTAGCTTCAGGTATCGAGCGTAGTAGTAGAGGAATCGGTGATACTAATGATGAGGGGGCAGCAACGGATGCAGCTGAGCATGACGAGGTGACATCAACTGAATACGACAGTAGTAGTACCGATGAAGAAGATGACGACGATGATAGTGACAAAGCACTTGAAATAACCAAAAGGCAGAAACGACGACAAAGTAAAAAATACGCTGCTGAGATGAAAGCTCAAAAGAAGAACATGTCAAGCAAGCTCAACCTTATCAATAGTTTCCTCTATATGGTATCTTACTACATGGTTGCACCTACATCAGGGGCCTACGCAGAACGTCTTGGGCTTAGTCCGTCCATGTCTGGTGCTATCATTGGCTTTACAGCTGTTGCAGCCCTAGCCTCGACCTTCTTATACTCCTATTGGACATCTCATAGTTACCGAGATGCACTCATTTTCTCATCCATTTGTTGTCTCGTCGGGAATGTCATTTACGCCATGGGTTTACCATATGATTCTCTTACATTGGTTTTGACTGGGCGCTTTTTAAATGGTTTTGGTAGTGCTAGAGCTATCAATCGAAGATTCATTGCTGATGCCTTTACAAATGCTGACCGTACAGCTGCATCAGCAGCCTTCGTTGCAAGTTCTGCAGCTGGAATGAGTTTTGGCCCAGCCCTGTCGGCTCTAATGCCCTTCGTTGTTAGCAAGAATAGTCTTTGGTGGAAAGAGGAGAATGCACCTGCATGGATTGTAGCTGTGCTTTGGATGGTCTTTCTTATTGCGCATGTTATGTATTTTGAGGATCCACCTAAAACACGGAAAAGTGGTAGTAGCAGTATCAATGTTCCAGTTGTACCCCAAAAATCCACGTCTGATGGAACAATTATGCAGCCACTTGTTGGTTCCTCAATGGACGGCGACACAAAGTATCATACCAACAGAAATGGCAATAAAGGTTTCTCCAAGAAAACAAAATCATTCGAGAAGCCATTATGGAAACGACCTGCGTGTCTTGTCACTATATACCTTGTGTTTCTACTGAAGGCTATATTAGAGCTAGTCCTTAGCTCTGCTGCTCCACTAGCAGATTACTACTTTGGCTGGTCCACAAGTGCAACAGGATGGTACCTTGCCATTGGCAATGGGTTGGTCCTTCCAGCAGTATCTCTCGTTACGTACTTATCTCGTTACTTTCAGGATCGACAACTCATATTGTTTTCATCCATGGGAATGTTGATTGGGTCTCTCGTTGTGATCCATTATTCACTACTCATTGGACCTACCTATACCATGGGACAGTACATACTTGGTACCTGTCTCCTTTTTATCGCACCTAATGTAATGGAGGCGCCATCGATGAGTCTCTTGTCAAAAAACATACCAGAATCTTTGCGGTCGGGCATTTTTAATTTAGGTTTCTTCACAACCGAAGCTGGATTTGGTGGTCGTGTCGTTGCTGACTCGTATCTTACTCTCATGGGATCATTTGGTATTGAGGGTCTTCTGAACAATCTATATAGCTCTTTAGCTATTGTGAATGGCCTTACCCTTGCTCTTGTCTATGCAAATTACGATGAACTCATTGAACCACATGAACACGAGGATTAGAGCAAGAGGCGATCATGGTTATGATTATGTAAATCTTATCAATCAACGAAAGCTACTTATACACCTCGACTATCGTAACCAATAACAACTTTGAAATGCTTACAACGTACGCATTGTCTCTAACATCAAACAGAAAAGATTCTCAAATTTTATAAAAGGGTCACTTCCATATTTTGTTCAATACCAGAGTCTTGTAAATGGATTAATCACAAATCCATATAGAAAACCATTTCATCTTCCCACTAACATGGCACCCTCCTTCTAATCAAATAGGTTTTCAACAATGCTACAAACTTCAGTCACGCTAATGCTTGGGTTACTGTGAAGAGCGCAATATCCATGGCAGGTTTCTACAAAAGTATGCAAACAAGAGTAAACAGTCGAAGTTGTGTTGTAAGGTGAACAAGGAGATGCGAAACAGACAAACAAATAATAAAAATTCCGCATGGTAACGAGCCCTTCATATACAAGTCTTACCTTGTTGAGAACTGCAAGTCATGAGCAATCCAAATATTTCCCCAGCCATATATTGCAAACCTTCATTTGCAGATACTAAAGTTTTCCTCGTAGACGAAGGCCCCATTTTGCCATCTTGGAGAGACTTGGTGTTACGACGAGTTCCATCGTCAAGGTGACTCCGAAAGACAGTACTATCATTGCTCCAATCTTCATATACTTTAGTCGTATTATTATTGGTTGTGTTTCCACCACCATTATCGCCATTTCCATCGTTACTCCACTCTTCGTAATCCTCCTGGACTGGACCAGTGGTCGGACTACTATTGTTATTCCACTCTTCATAGCCAGAATCTAGAAAAGAAGTTGGGTTTCCATCCTCATCATTATTTGAAAGAGACTCATTCTTCGTATTGCTATTGACATCTTCGTAGGGAGTAGGATCGAGGATTTCTTCGTTTCCGACGCTCCAATCAGTTTCTTGACAAAGCTGGGGGGAACACTCTAGTTCTTGCGAATAGTGACAATCGCAAGCAGGAAGGACGAAAGGTGTAACAGCGAATATAAACGCAATACCCGGCAATTGTAATAACAAATCACACAAGGGATGCATATTTTCAACCGTAGTTGGATCTAACCAACACATCAAAACATCAAGCAAGGGTTCCAATGATTGAACATCATTGTTTTCAGGAATTACGTCGCTCACAGAGGTAGCAGCTTCGAGTTCATCACTAATCAAAGAAATTAGCTCATCCAAAACGCTGTAAAATTCCAATTGAGTCAAGGGTAACATTTCGACAATCATTTCATTCATAATGTGAAGAGCACCATTATCCATCATAGAAGAAATGGCGGTATCAAATACAGGTGGTAGTGCCATCGTGTCAGGATTGAAGTCTTCTGCATTCCAAACAGACGGACAAACACCGTCGGAAGCTGAAAAGCCAGTCAGCAAATCTGACCAGTCAAATCCTAGCGTTCCACGAAGTCCACTCGCAAGACAACACATTTGATCCAAATCGTTATTCCTTTTAGAGCCATTTCCCTTTTTCCCACTGCCTGAAGGAGGCATCGTTGTTGGAATTGCAGTTTCAATTCCTCCGAGGGTAGAAGAAAATGCTGTAACTTGTTGAAAGATATCTAAAATTGGATCGGGTAAAAGATCCACGCAGTCGTTGTGTTTCTTTGACTTCTTACCGCTGGAAGGACTTTTGGTAAGTTTATCAGCCGACTTCTTACGTGAACGTCCCTTTGTAGGTTTTACTTTCTTCTTCTTTTTCTGTTCCGATTTTACTTTATGCTTCTTAAGGAAACGATGATGGGATGTTGGCCGGATAAATGCCTCTTCGTCGCGGTAGGATTTCCTGGTAACACCACCAACAGTGGTACCCTTGACCCTATCGACATATGGTAGTGACTTTTGCTAGTGCAGTTACAAAATTTTCACATTAAAAAATCAAAATGTCATCGCGTGTATAGATTGCAAGCAAAGCAAGTTGAGAATGTACAATACGAACAATGCAAAGAGCGTACAAAAAATGGTCGAAGAAGGATTCCTTTGCTCACTTACACGAAGGATACGATCCTCTTCATTATCTCCACGGGCTTCCACACAATCAGAAAGGAAAGATAGCCACACACAGCCTGCAAGAAAAGCAACCTTCATCTTCAAACGATTCAATTTCAAATTACAGGAAACCCTGACGCAAGTAAAGTGAGCAAAAGTTTGGGGAAAAGAAAAGCGAGACTTGAAAGAATGTTTGGGGCTCCACCTCGATGCAAGACTATTTTGGAACACAGAATCGACTCCGAAGTGTCTAACAAAACTAGATTGCTCTTAGTATGATCTAACGGGTGGCAATTTGAAACCCGTGAAAAAAAAACAAGATAAAACAGCATGTGCCTACATGAAACTTTGAATAATGTACTTGACTAAACTGCAGTAGATCTGGAACCCGCCAAAACTTTTAAGAATAGAAATTATAAATTCCTACATAAATTGTATCGAATTGGTGGACACGACTGTTGCTTTTGATTTTGGGGGCATACGATAACAAGAAAGCAGAATCATGTGGGACTGATTGGACTTACAGACTGTATGAAACTATCGAACATGAAATTGGGCGAGGTTTTGATTTGTATTGCCAAACGATATACCAGGACTTGGAATTTGTGATGTATTGCTTGCCAGTAAAAATTTTCAAAATGTCAATTATCTTTATAGTTTTTATAGACAAGTACCTGTCGAACGCATTGTGCAACGGCCGTAGCCAGCTCTACCGGTACAGCGTTCCCGACTTGGCGATATTGACTTTGAAGATCCCCACGAAATACATAATCGAAAGGAAAGGACTGGAGAGAGGCAGCCTCTCGAACATTTATGCATCGATCCTCATCATAGTGAAACGGAGGTACAGAGCTACCACGAATGGCAGGAGCCAAACCATGGGGATCAAGGCGGACTACCCCATGCTGCCCAGGGCGCACGGTGGTTGTCTTTCCTTCCAAGTTAAATATCGTCTCATTTGAATTTTGTACATTTGATAAGGCATCACTGACTGTAACAAATGGTAAGAGACCGGATTCCGTTCCATGAGTTTTTCTTGGTATCAAAGGAAGAGGGGCTGATTTGGGTGATACAAATATGAAGAAGCGTGGGCGTATCTGACGAGAAAAAGAATTAGGCACAGGATGAGTACATTGCTATCATAAAAATGTGCACCTTGAAAGCAAATTGTATGCTCACTAATTTTGTAGGATAAACAAACATACTTAGTACACTGCCAAGTTTAACTTACCTGAGGATCGCCATAGTCACACGCCTTTAATGACACACATCGTGCTTGGTAGCCTAGTTTCAAAAGTTCCTTGAAAATGTTCTTTATGTAATGGAAATGCTTCCTCCTCCACATTCCAAGGACGTTCTCAAAGACAGCCGTGGTGCATTTTGTAATTCTTACGAGATCAACAAAGGTCATTGACAGTTCATTGTTGGCTAGATCATTAGCACCTCCATAACGGTTAGCTCCCGAAAAGCCTTGACAAGGTGGACTAACATGTACATGATCAATTTTACCGAGTAAGGTCTTTCCAGCTGAAGTTTTAAGATGTTTGAGAAAGTCTTTGATATCCCCCTCGTAGATAGATACATCTTTATGGTTTGCCTTCAATGTTTGGATAGCTGATGTATCCTTGTCGACCGCCATTACAATTTGGAATCCTGCGTTCAAATATCCTTGGCACATCCCTCCAGCCCCAGCAAAGATATCCAACATTTTCATATCCTTTCGTTTTCCGTATCTTTTCACCTTTTTGTCATAAAAATATCCAAACTTTTGCCAACTATTTGTTCCTGCTACTTGGGGTTCGTAGATGAGGGACGGGATATCTTGAATTTCATCTGATTCTCCTTTTAGATCTGTAATTGGTAGGTCTTTAACGTGGTTATACACTTGAACATGAGAGGATGGCTTGAAGTTTGCTTCATAATGTACATCTGCATCTTCCATACCAAGGATGGTGTCTTCAAAGGGTACAATCAGTACACACCTGACTAGCTTTCGTTGATCTTTTTCTGGTAAAAAATTCAAGATTCCCACTGTTGGTGCGGTATTGTTGTACATTTTTAGTTTATAACACCGCCTCTTGTGATAGCGTTTACCCCGGTGCATAACAGACCCTGGATCGCATTGAGTTTTTGAATTTATTGATATTGGGTGCTCCTTGTCCTCGAGGTTATCATATTTTCTTGCATTAGACTTGAATCCTTGAATGGCCATGGCCAGTTTGCTTGCCCTAATTTCTAGAATTTCTTTCTGATCTAAATCCAGATAATTGTTTGCATACTCAGATTCCTCATCGTCTTGGGAAACATTGCTGTCCATATCACCTGAATTTTCGTAATAACTATACACCTCATCACGTTTCAGTCCTTTGTCTTTGTTACTTTTAATTGCCATATCTAGATTTTCAACAGTTCCGGATCTGAAAATACTATTGTCATTTGGGTTGGTGATTGAATCTTGGTCTGAATCATCTCTGGAAGAATCATCGATTTCAATTTCAAACGTCGAATCTATGCAGAGACTAACGTCAGCGTCACTAGATCGAGAGCAGGACGATTGGTCCTGTCCCTCTTTGTTTGTGAAATTGTTGGTGCTTTTGATTTGATTGCAATTGAATGAATTCTCTGAATAATCACTTTTAATTTCTTTATAGGCGCTGCCTTCTCCTTCCGATATAGAATATTTCTGTTGACGGGTGCGTTTTCTTTTTGTTGATCGTCTATTTATCTCCAACAAAACATGTTTGCTCAGAAGAATTTCGATTTCTTCCAATTTTTGACAAAGAGGTTTGATCTTTCTACCAGATTCTTCTTTATCCTCAAATTCAAGGCTTTTCTGAGAAACGGCCAGTTCTGGGTATTTTCCTGACATGGAAGTATCATTTACCAGCTCTTTGCGTCTTTCCTTTTTAGCTGAATCAACTTTTTTGAAGTTGGTTTTCTTTTTAGCCATCTGTTTTTCCTCCATTTCATGAACGATATGCCACGGTAAAGTTACTCTTTCTTGAAGGTACTGTGCTCCTAGAAACCTTATCTGCGGGTGGGAGAAATGAGCAGTTGATGCGTGACATGCCCAAATTCTTGAAACAGAGAGGTGTGTGTGAGACCACGGTTTATGCTCCGTGTGATCGCCCAGTTTTTGAATTTTCTAATTTTCTCTAGAGACTCTACCAGCAGGGTATGTCCTCTCTAATACGTATGTAGACTCGGAGGTCAGTTGTTGTACCTGGTACGTATTGTCAGTTACACCTGTGGGACTAATTTTTGTCGTTCGTCCGAATAAATTGCTGTAAATTAGTATGGAAATAACGTGCAATATCATTACAAACTTGATTGTCTGGTAGTAAAAAATTATGTATATTCGACAAAGAAGTTCATTCATGTATTGAATTTGGGTTCTTTTTATTTATGGTACTCTTGGATGAATATTTTTCGAAATAAATACGAAATATACGCATGAGAGAACTGTACCGTAAGGTATGGCAGTACATGTTTTCTTACCTGGTACAGTGACACTCATCAAAAAGAACAAAGAAACAGGGGAAAAAATTCCGCAAGCAGGAAAGAAAAAATTTAAATGGACACGATCGTTGGTTCAGAGCACTGTCGTATCTCAAAATACATTTTGTTTTTTAAAAAGTTCATTTGTCTTTTGCTTTAGCACTATACACGTGCAACGCACTTATTGTTGGAAATACAGTCGGGGTACTAAAGACTCTCATAAAGACATGGGATGAATGTGATGTCCATCCAACAAAAAATTGTAATTTTGTTTGCATAATATGAATATTCAAATATGTATGGCTTTGTTAATTTTTAAAGAATGCACATACTCCCTTTGCTCATGTGATTTGTATCCTACATTATTTGGTTTGTGTGGTGTGTGTATACAGTGAGTTGTGCAGAAAATGTGGAGATGAGGCTACAAATGTTCATGTTAAATTTATTACCACTTATTATGAAATAGAAGAATGCATTCACCAATTTGTAGAGAGTGAACTACTACCAAAAAAGGGGGAGGACAAGGAAATAACAGCATCAGATAGTAATGATTTTCTTTAGATTTGCAACTAGGACCTATACGGACTGTAAAGTAAAGAAGAAGAATCGCAACATCTACTGCAAACGCAAAAAGTTTACGCACAGAAAACAGGAATGACAAATACAACATCTTTTCTACAAACCTAATTTCAAAACCTTTTGTACCTAAATAATTATTATTGAATCCCTTTTAGAATAATAAGGGACAACAATTCAACTATTAGTGCTGGTGTTATGGAATCACTTACGCCAAGAACCATAGTCCAGCAATAACACTCATAACCATAGGTCCCATTTGGGTCATGAGAATCTGAGCTGAGGCTCCAGAATCAGTTGTCGGAGATGGCGTGGGTGATGACGCAGTTGGTGGTGGTGGTGTAGTTGGTGTAGTGGGTGGTGGGTTCAGAGGCGGCAGCACATTGAGAATAAACCTTGCATTGTACCATTCCGAACCCTGCGTTCTTTCATCACTATCAACCTTAGCGAGATATGTTACAACTGTGACATCCATTTCAAGAAGCTCAGTTTTCTTGTTGAATGCTTTTAATGTTGCTGTGATGGAGTCCTTTAAATCATTAAAGGTATGGGTCACACCTCCAACTCCAGCGTTAGTGCAAACCTCGGCTACCTGCACATCGGAATCACCACCAACTTCTTCCATTTGACCCTGGGAGACACGGATCAAAAATCCCTTGAATTGCTTCATTTCTCCAGTGAGTTTGATGGGGAGGTCAATATTGGTAGCGGTGCGGAAAGCTTCACCAGGAACTAATACTGCATTTCCAATAGATACTTTGAACCCAGCGTCAGTAAACGAAGTGCCATCACCAAGTTGAGGCTCAATGTTAAGGTGAGGAGAGTTTGATGAGAATGGAATACTGCTTACACAACTTGCAGCACCAGTAGGTGCAGACAAGGACGACTTGGTTGCAAGGGCAAAAGTGACAATTGAAATGCAACGCATACTTAATCTTAGAT
This sequence comes from Asterionellopsis glacialis, assembly GCA_014885115.2. Taxonomy (NCBI): domain Eukaryota; phylum Bacillariophyta; class Plagiogrammaphyceae; order Rhaphoneidales; family Asterionellopsidaceae; genus Asterionellopsis; species Asterionellopsis glacialis. Next base: position 13,037 of record WKLE02000102.1, read on the forward strand.
TGTTCTGAAAGCACGATGAAACAAAGAAAATGTTTTTTTGTGTGCGGGCAAGATGCTGTCAGGTTTTTTCAGAGATATGACATATACCGATCTTGTTGGCTGCTTGTTCGTCTTTTCTATTCATGGATTTCCACAAAAATTGTTTTGCAAAAAGATATCTTCTTGAAATTAATCCTAGAAAAAAAATGTTTCACTACATGGATCAGAAACCTTGACTTCGAAATTGTTCGAAATTATTCATAGGCATTTGTAGTAAAGCAAAAAAGAGAGCAGGGACAGGAAGTGATCCTCTTTTGGTGAAACAACCCAAACTCTCATCCTGCGTGTGTTGTTGCATCTTCACCTGAAGGATGATTTTATAATAATATCATGGTGACACAAAAAAAGTATGTATTATACTAATTATTACTGTAGTTAGTAATAACAAATAATACAGTATCTTTGTTAGTGTTAGAGTTACCAAATCGTGACAACATTCGGACATGAAGGATGGGGGCTTCGTCGTCCCTTCCACGTTTTCGTCCGTTTTGTTGTTTTGGCCATTTTTTTGTTCGTGTGGTTCGCACCCTCTCCCGCCTCACCCACTGGAGGGGCTACTGTACCCCGCCATCCCCCCTCCTTTGGGGGGCCTCCTTCCCAGTAACCCTCCCCGTAGGTCCGACACACAGACGATTATTTATGATGGGTGTCAAAAAAAGATAAGGTGTACGAGT
>WKLE02000102.1:16254-29984 GCA_014885115.2 Asterionellopsis glacialis
AAAAAGGTTACCCCGAAAAAGAAGACACCTTCTACCAAAAAGGTTGCCCCGAAAAAGAAGTCGGGTACAAATGCCAAACATGTCTTGAAGGGGAAAACTACGAAAGCAACAACCACATATAAGGTTGAGTTACAATCAGGACGTCCAAATGAACCTTTGGAAGGAGGTTGGCCCGCTGGTTGGATTCGTAAGATATTTGAAAGAAGTTCCAAGAAAATCAAAACGAAGGGTTTGGTTGATAAATATTATTATTCACCTAAAACAAAGAAAAAGTTTAGATCTTTGAATGAAGTCACACGTTTCCTCGCTATTTTAAAGAAGAAAAAAGGCGATGAAGAAGCGGCCTACAAGGAATTCAGGAGTTCATGAGAAAGAATGAATATAAGGGAAGAAAGGGACTACCAATGTACAGGGAATGAATTTTTTAAGAAGAGGAAACCAACGTGCTCTAGTATATGTCTGAAAGAGAAGTGCTTGCGTGAACTGTAGTGACAAAATAATAATATTATTAATTTACTAAAACAGTAATAAAGTACATGCATATAGGGGGAAATTTATCATAGTACACTACACAAAAATTGTGTTTATCTTTCATTTTTCCCTCCTCTAGAGTTTTAGTTTTTCTGCTTCACAAAAAAGTCAGTGGTACCTCTAGCTAGAGTCCTTGTAGAAAGAGGAACTCGGGATCTTTGAACCTACAGTAGGACCTTAGTAAAGGCTTCCTATGGGAGATTCTTTTTATCCTTAATATTTCTAGGTGTTCTTTATGAGCTCACTAGAGATAATGACCTTTCGCAGGGGAATTTTCTCCCTGCTCTTTCCTTTGTCCTGCTCAACGGTTCTCGGAGGTTCAAGATGGTCATACCCTAATAGTCCTTTATTTTAAATATACTTTTTAAATTGGAATTTCAAACAAGATATCGTGTACTACTTATATGGATAAGATATTGATAATGTAAAATGCTTCATTTTAAAAAAAATTATTTGATAACACCTTTACCTATTTTTAAATTTTCTCGAGGAAAGCTATTTATCTTGATGTGCCACACTTGGCAATCGTGTCTGTTGATGCACGACCGACCAAGAAGCTATTCGGGAAGGGACAAGAACTCAAAAGGAATTTATTGCCACTGCAATTGACTCCCGTCAAGAGTCAAGAGAAAGCAAAAAGTTGACTCCCTTTCTAGAGTGAACGCCAGACTTGGTCTTGTCTTGTCTTGTTTTTGTTTGTTTGTTCTTGTTGCGTAGACGTTTTTCACGCAAGCAAAAAGTAGAATCAAAACTCACAACAGCAGACAGGATGAGTTGCCAATGCCATAATCGTCAGAATAGAAGGATGTTCCATTATTATTTTGTACTTGTTGCATTTCTCATTCTTGATCCTAGTATTATAGTACAAGCGGCTGTACCAAATGCTAAATTAAACATTTTAAATCAAGACGATGATACAATCACATCCATGTTGATTACCATGACAAATTCATTTGGATACCAACCTCCGAATGATGAAACTTTTCAGGGTTTACTTCGTAAACCAACAGAAGAAATGGATCCTTATTTTTGTAACGCAACAATCACCACAACCACCACAATTTATACAAAAAATGATATTTTACTGATTCCACGTGGTGAATGTACATTTGAATTAAAAGCACTTGTAGCACAAACACATGGTGCAGGTGGTATTATTATTTATAACACATTAGAATCACGATATGGTTGGAAAGGTGAAGAAGACGAAGACGAAGGCGGTAGTAATGAAAATGACACCAGCAGTATTCAAACTGAAAGTAGTAATATGCTGTATCCTCATTCGAAACACGATTATGATTGCGGAGATGCCCATGGTGGTATCGCTCATGTAGATTCCTTACAAATGGAAAGCTTGGATCCACCGAAATATACAACAGCGTTACATGATTCGTATATGATTTTAGACGACCCAAAGAATTTATGTACGCTACCGTATCCAAATAAATGTGAATCTCAACGATGTGTCTTGACAGGTCCACCCACAATCCTAAATAATGAAGAAAAACAAAATAACAATGATGGGTTTCAATATTATCAAGCATGTTGTGCGTGGGATATTATCTTACATATGAGAGGTGATTCGACTATACCTGATGAACAAACTGAAAATATTGTAGCCATGTTTGTTACTATGAATCAAGGTGATGTATTACAAGAATATACTGGATCATCCATCAATGTGACATTACGTTCCACACCACGGATTAATGCAGCATCTATCATATTATGGATGATTGGTACAAGTGTTGTATTGTTTTCCGCGGTATGGTCTGCCAAAGATTATAAATGGGCGAAACGGCATATGGAACAACACTTTGCTGGATTACAGCAGCAGCAGCAACCACAACAACAAAGTAATGGTACTACTTCAACGGCAACCAATGGCGATGATACAGTTCCTCTGTCTAGTCCGAGGCGTAACAATAATGAAACAACACCATTGGAAATTAGTAATGAACAACAACAATCACAACAACAACAACAACAACAACAACAACAACATGCTGAAAATGATGGAATCGTCGTCCACTGTGATGAGAATGGAGGAGAGGAAGAAGATGGCATACAACTTACAAATCGAGTTACATCATCACCTGTACAGGATCAATATGAAACAACTTCAAATGGACCAACATCAGCAAGTGAAACAATACCAAATGCTGACAACAACAGCACCGAATTACCTGGTGCTTCTACCACCGCCACTACAACTAATACTACTACAAACCCCAATGGTGCCACAACAACAACCGTAGCTGGTTCACCTACAGAAGTGCCCACCTTAGATTTGACAGTATGGCATGCACTTGGATTTGTTGTATTTGCATCCGCTATGCTGCTGCTATTATTTTATTTCAAATTTTATGACTTTATCACAGTCATGTATGGATTGGCGTGTTGTTCGGGATCCACGAAACTTATCTTTATCCCATTGTATTCAACCTTGGCCAAGTATATGTGTAACTGTACGCAAACACAATTTTATAAATCCATGTTTCCACCCAATACAACCTTATGGTTTGGATTACATGAATTAAGTTGGGGTGTACTAATTTCCATGGCAAGTGGACTAGCGTGGGGTATTACTTGGTTATATGTAGGCTTTACAACCTATCGACCATCTTCCACCGTACCATTTTATTGGATATCTCAAAATATATTTGGTGCTATTGTTTGTATTGACTTTTTAAGTATTATACGTCTCAATAGTATCAAGGTTGCTACAGCCTTGTTGGTCGTAGCCTTTGTCTATGACATATTCTTTGTCTTTTTAACACCCTTATTTATGAAAGATGGCGAAAGTGTCATGATTGAAGTTGCAACCGGCGGCGGCGGTCTATCTGGGGGTGATGAAGAATATTGTGAAAAATACCCAAATGATTCCAAATGTTGGGGTGGCGAAATATTACCACTCGTCTTTACCATACCCCGTATTAATGATTATCGTGGTGGATCAAGTTTGTTGGGCTTGGGTGATATTATATTGCCCGGGTTATTAATTGCCTTTTGTGCAAGATTGGATGCTGCCAAACAATTATCCTCCATGGTTGGGTTAGATGTTCGGAATGTCCCCCGTACATGGTATCAAGGGTATTTGTTACCTTTGATAATTGCCTATGGCATTGGCTTGTTGGGGGCAAGTATTGCTGTGTACTTGATGGAACGTGGACAACCAGCATTACTTTATATCATTCCAGCTACACTAGGTGTGGTGGTTATCATTGGAAGGTATCAATATCACGAACTTGGTAGCTTATGGCATGGTCCACAAGAAATACAATGGGCAGATAATTTAGTACGGTACAGTCGTACCTTATCATCTTCCAACTATCAAGTCTATTACGATCGAGCTATGCAGATGATGACTCCCACATCCACCACTGCCAATACAAATCAAAGTACTACTATTGCAAGCACTACTGCAGAACAGGCACCATTATCTATAGATGTTGAAATGTCTGCCTTAGCAACGACGACGACATTGGACACAAACGATGAAGAAACTGTACAGACACATCCAATTACCTAGAAACTCTTTTTGTTTAAAAAAAAGGATGGGCAAATAAGCGTATAACTTAGTAGTTCTATTGTTTTGCAAAGAAATTGAACTCTGGTAATATTCTCCTTGGGAAAGGAAGTGGTGTATACGGGTTTAAGTAATTTTGGCTTTCCCGTCTGTTCGTTGTTCAGTTACTGTTGCATTTGGCTTAACATGCGATTAACATCTTCTAAAAGACGTTTTGCCATTTGTTTTGGTTGTACATTTTCATTCTTGTCAATAGGAAGGTCCAATACCTTTTGACAATGTGTTTGTGCCTTCTGTAATGCATCGTACCCTTTTTGTGGATCAGTTGTTTGTGATCCTTGTTTCAAAGCCAAGAGTGCTAAATTGACATGCGCAGTCCCTAGGGTGTCATTACGTTCCTTCAATGCTTGTTCCCATAATTCTTGCGCCTTTTCATCGTTGCCTCCTAATTTTAAATATATAGATCCCATATTACATAAAACTTCAGCATACATGGATGACTCTACTTGACATTGTTTGGCTGCCTTGACAAAAGTCTCGTATTCTTGTAAGCTCTGTTGATATTCACCTGCACGTTGCAATGCAACCGCGCGTTGAAACATGAGTGACAATGGTTCTTCGTTATCCTTCACAACACTATTGTTGTTGTCATTTGAATTGCTAATTTGAAGTCGTCGTCGTTGTATATTGTTTCTGTTGTAATAAGAACCACCATAGAGCATATCCGAAAATGACAAAACGGATAATGATGGAATAGATTGTGGATTTTTTCGTATTCTAGATATTTTCGTTACAGGTGCTTCATGATGATTGTTGTAACAATGGTGATTACCGGTACCAAGAATAAAACCGTAACAACCTATTTTACTAGAACATGATGTACTCAACACAATCATCAGCAGCAGCAGCACGTGAGAACTCTTGCACGTTCGTATCATTGTTCTCTCCCTTTTTATACTCTGTACTTTTAATTCCAGAAAATGAAAGCAACAATAACTAGGTCCCAGTGTCGAAGTGCGAGATTCTGGTGATGGGTGATTTTTTTGCGATTGATGCGGAAAACAAAGTTCTGTGGTGTGAAGATCCTGTCAACTTTTTTGTGTGGACCCACAACTAGACAGCAGAAGGGTATACTTAATATTGAATTTGATATTCGATGTTCCTTTCTATCAGAAAACATATACTCGTAATTTTTATATTTTTTTATGTGAAAAGTCGTGAAATCGATATCTATTATTATATTGTTAATTAGCTAACGCCTAATTACTAACTATATCCCTATTACAGATGCCAGATAAAAATCGCACAGACAGAAAGACATCGTTCTTTCATTGCACTCCCTAGGATCTACCCGATGTAACAATTACCAGCACCGAATGTAAATACCTGGTTCTGTATCTCTAGGACTAGTGTCTCCAAGACGAATCGAAGGTAGTATTGTAGATGGAAAAATCTACAACGTACAATACATGATAGAACTATTCGCACCTTGCATACCTGTACGGGGTATAATTGAAATTGTACTACTATAAATGAGAAAATATGAAATAAATAATGCACAAAATTCGACCATTTAGGGATCGGAGTATATTCAAGTTCCCGGATTGTACCGGTACATTAGTGGTACAAGGTACCCGGTATTGTACCAGATAGATTTTTATTTTAGACCAAAAAAACTGAAGTAAGGCGTCATTGATACTCAATATGACGTCCTTGAATTAAATATCGTCCAACATACTATCATTTTGTATTATTCGTAAAATAAACTAATAAATAACTGACCATGTCCCTTTTACTACGGTTGGTATTTACGTAAAATACGTCATCGTCAACATCTTTAGCGTCAGTGCCGACCCGGAAAGAAAAGAACAACACATTCAACACGAAAGAGAAAAAAAATTTCAAAATGGAGTACATATCGGCACCAAAGCAAACAGAACCTGCCTGTGTCTGTATGCAAAAATAGCAAGCGAGCAAAAAACGAAGATGTGTAAACTTACGTTGGAAAAAAGAGGAGTAACAGCAACAAGGTCAAGCAGCAACCATAAGAAATCAGCACTGTTGTTGTCGATGTTCTCTCTTTTTTCGTCTCGTTTTTACATAGGGGCTTGTTTATGTAATTTATTACTTGCTGTTTTTCTGTACAAAACCTTCGGAACGTTTGAAGGTGGTCCTTCACTTTCTTTAATTGATCCAAATGTAGCAATACCTGTGTGGAAGAATTCAGATATGACAACAATAAATAAAATCCTTGAATATGTGATGCCTCTTGTCCTCCCTTTGGGATCCATGGTGAAATGTTCTCTTGATCCGCAACAATTAGATAAGGAATGCATGGATGTAGCTCGAAGCTCTGTTAACAAACTTAATGAACAGGAATGGATGGCTGATACTGTATCATGGCAAATGACACATAGGGAAACCAAAGTAACAATACCACGTGGAAAGAAACAGAAACAAGATATAAATAATGATGATTTGGTGGTACGTCTTTTAGTTCCCAAGGAAGTCAAAGACCTGGAGAATGCGCCATTTGTACTGTGGATTCATGGTGGTGGTTTTACAGTTGGTAATGCTGTAGATGGTTATCTTCCGGGTTTGGTCAAGGCACTTTATGATAACAACAATGTCACTAACACTAAAGACGAGGAGTCGCCAGGACAACAAAATGTTGCCAAGAGCATTATTTGGGCATCTGTTGATTACCGATTAGCACCTGAACACCCTTATCCTGCAGCACCTGAAGATTGCTACCTTGCATTAGAATATCTTACAAAGCAATACAAACACAATGTAGTTGCAAGCAATGACATTGATGATGGTGGTGGTGCTGATAGAGTAGCCGTCGATACGAAGAAAGCACCAGAAGTGCAATTTGGTACTGGTAAGGGTGGGATCCATGTTGCTGGTGTAAGTGCCGGAGGGACACTAGCAGCAGGTACAGTTCTTCGTGCATTGAAAAAGGGAAAAGTATCTGTGGATTCCATGTACGTAGAAAACCCTGTCTTTCCAATAACAGATTCCAAGTTTAGTTTAGATTCACCTTCTTTAAGACAAATGGTTTATACAAGAGTTTGTCCAGTCAAATGGTTACATTGGTCCATCACAGCTTATGCAAATTGCTTACCAATCAAGGATGATGGTGACAATTCTTTCAGCACTAGCATTCCTTCTCGTGCACAATATTGCAGTGATGAAAACAATAGTAATATTTATGATGGTTCCATGTCAGTAAATGAATGGAAGAAAGCAGCCAAGATGAACAAAGGTAAACTTCCTCCTATGTTGTTAGTGACAGCAAAAGCTGATCCTCTTCACGATGGTGGTATTGCTTTTAAGGAAGTATATCAGCAAGCTCTAGATGCAACTACTATGGGAAACAACAATAACAACAACAGCAACCTTTTGGTGCATATTGACGGTAAGGCAGCACATGCTATGACTGCCTTGTTTGATGTAGAAGCTACCCAAGCCTTAACAACCCATTGGACAAACAATCTTTTAAAACGTCAACATTAAATTTGTGTTTCACTTTTGAACGTGAACTCCACAATACAACTTTTTTTAGAGAATAGTAGATGAACCTTTTATGGAATTGAACTATCCCATTGCTTGTTTCTGGTAGTTTCATTATTCATTGTACAAAGATCAAATACTATTACACTGTATGCACAATAATCCTAGCTTGCTCACCACTGTTATAGTCGAAGTAAAACATTAAAATAGTTTATCATGGTGGTGTTGGATATGCGAACTTTAGATGGACCCGTTCTGGATTCCCAATGTATATAATATGTACTTGTAATAATAAAAACACATAACATAACTGTACATGATGGACATTTACTACCAAACGGTTGCGACTTACGACCCTGGAAGTGCTCCGCACGACTGGGACCGGCCACATACGTACGTACGTGTTATTGAATCGCGATGGAAATCCAGGGACCTTAGTCCAGGAGGAAGGATGCCTCCATGTTCATGATTTCATGATGAAAGCTCCGCGTTGGTAGGACCATGTACGGGAACCATTAGGTAGGTAGGACCTAGGACTAGTCTAGCTAGAGGTGAGAAAGAAACGCCATCACGAACTCTCGTGCATCATAATATGGTCTAGAACTGTTGTTATACACAAACTAACTCTAGAGAGCATTAGATAGCCAATCGAAACGTATCATATAATGCCATGAAGATCTGTAAGAACTATGAACCAAACGGCAAGACCAAAACAATAACTTGTTGTCGTTTCGTTGCACTACATCTGGTGTGTTTTATTCTTGTGTTATTTCTAGCGAATGTTGGTGAATCGTCTTCGTCACATTATCAGATAAGGACAGCAGCAGTAGGAGGAACTACTACAAGAACTACAATATTTCGCCGTGCGTATACAAATAACAAAAAATGTAATAATAAGTTCGTGGATCGCAGAAGTGTACTAGCATTTGCTTCTTGCGCTGCACCACGATTTGATACCTTTACAGATCAAATTGTATCATCTTCATGGGGAATTTCAAATGCAAAAATTGAATCTGTAGAAGAAGTAATGAGATCTTGCGGTGGTGCTGTTCAAGGTATCCGTGAAATTCCACATATTCTTCTTGATGCGTCCCAACAAAAAGAAGTGGAAGAAGGACCCTATTTAAATCGTGCCAATGATGGATTTGTATATTTTGAATGTGGTAGTTACAGTAACTATAAGACAAAGATTGACATAGAATCACTACAATGCTCTGGTGATAATGATAATAACGTCGATAATTATGTGCTTGCAAGTTTGACATTACCATCCTCTACTACTTTTAAATCAAGAGTTATACTATCTGGAAAGCTGATGATGGACGACAATCACGAAGAGAAGTTTGGAATAGAATCCAAAACAATGAGTCGATTGTATCGAGTTCCATTTTCGGAAACTCTTTCCTTGAAAGATGTTGAATATGATGTAGAACAAGTAGATGATATTCCAAGAGACATTCTTTGGACCAAACAACAAATGTGTTTTATGCCATCATCTAATCAACCATGGATGCTACAAAGAGTCAAATGGGATCGATTTATTGTCGGGGAGGAGAAAAACGACGACCACGATGATGCACAGGAAAGCGGACTGGAAGATTCGAACGTTTCTTCTGCAAATACAATTGCATGGGTAGTAGCCAGGGACACTGCTGACGATTTGGCTTTTGATGACAGTTGTAACCCTGTACCAAAAAATAGTATTATGATTTCGATAGGAGTTGCATGTAAAGCAAGCCGCGCAGTACGGTCATTGGTAAGAACATACAGTTCAGATGGAATGCTACTAAATGTTGTTATTCAGGAAGGCTTGTTGCAATAATATACCAAGAAAAAGTTTATTATGTTTCTACTTCCTTTGTTAAGCTATCATTTTCCACGGAGTTTTCTTGTGCTTTAAGAACAAGAATGAGAATCGTTAGCGTACATTTCGAGCGCGGCCGAGTAGGATGATTATGAGAATATGTGCAACTGTGACATAAGAACTCTACCATTTGCCTCCTGATGAAAATGTCGACGTGCAGAAATATTTAGTGAAAGTTGTGAGATCAAAATGCTTAGTGATTTCCTTTTCTCTGTGATGAATAATAGTAATAGTACTAAAATAATTATTCTTTCGTTTGTTTGAAATGGTAGGCATCAACTAATCGTGTCACACCCTGTTCAAACTGTTCAGATTCTATAACAGGTTTCTCCAATGTGTAAAATGGATTCATGGTGTGTTCAACATATAATTTATGTAAATCAACTACTAAACTTTGAAGTAGGGTATCTTGCGCCTCATTCAATTGTTGTTGATTACGATTTTTATTAGTTGATACATCATGTACAACATCTACACCATCTCGAATCACAACAATAAATTTAATTTTGGTAGATGTCCAATAACCTATGGACAAGAAAAACAAAACAAAATGTGGCAATCTGTGAGATGATAATATAAAATTTCTGTGTGCACAAGAAATATAATCTCCATTTATCCATCGCAGAAACAGATACTGTAGGATTCGAGATTTTTGCGAATTAAAGTTTATGAGTCTCTAGCTCTAAGCTCTAGAGATTCCTCATCAACCATAATAAGAGGCAAGCATATCATGAGCCCATTATGATTTTACACAGACAGTAAGTAAATACAACGTACCATAGACTCTCATATCTTCTATTGGACATAAAAGTCCCACCCACATTGCATCCGTTCCTGTAGATCCTTGTTTTCTCCATCCATATCCTGGTAATGGTCCAGCTAATTCTTCAAATCGATCCAAGGCGGCATGTAAAATAAATTGTTGTTTTAATGATGATGGTGGACGGATCGTTTTTGTCGAGGAGGACACAGACGACGATTCCTCATCTGTGGTTGGTGCAATTCCAAATAAATCATCATCTGTCAAAGAATTTGTATCATTGTTTTCAAATTCACGAAGATACAATGGTTTGTTATTCTTTCCAACAATTACAACACTCAACAAGGACATTATTTTATTGAATAGCTGATTGATTCGTCGATCTATTGGTTAATTATAAAGAGGATGAAAAATATAAACTTTGTTGTTTCCACACTTCGTACAGAAGATAATTTGAATTTGAAAAATGTGGGGATCAAGTTATCTTGTCTTGATGGAATGGAATGGAGTGGAGAATTCAAACGACGAACAACTCCCTTATAAAATAGCAAAAAGGGCGGCTGCGCTGGCAATAGTAAACAAGGACTTTAAGACAGTGTGTGCGTTATCGTCTCGTTTTGTTGAGAGAGGGGTGTGTTTGTTCTGACGATAGACCCACAGCAATATTGAAAACAATTACCCGACATTGAAACAGACACCAACACAGAGAATCAAGTCAAATTTAGGGTTGACGTAAAAATTAGAAATGGATTAATCTATAATTATATAGAATTCTTAGGAGTTTCCAAGGAAAATTTCCTCAGAAGGAAACACCTGTAAGCATTTGAAAAGATTTCAAATTGTTTTTTAGAATATCTAAAAACCCATATACCTACTATTTGCCTTATCGCAAAGAGAGATCGAAATCTTGGGCGCGGAATCCCAAAATTGAGAGACCCTCTTGAAAAAACAAGAAACCTTATTTCTAATAGTTCAATAATTTGTAGTGACGTCAACTGTAATTTTAGTAGCGACACTCCCAGTCAGCGATCGAAAGAAGCTGGCCTATTATTTTGGCGAGAGAAGGGAGGAGGGCTCTATTTAACAAGATTTTCATGTACTGTACTACCAGGTAATGGTACCAACTGGCAGTCATAGGACTACCTGGTACCAGGTACATAACATTAAATATTATGTACCAGGTAAATTTCAAGAGATGGATCGCAAGGCGTTGTCTACCCCATCGGATTATATTGACATAGCAGAATCTAGGAGACTCTAGAGAGTATCAGGAAAGAGAGATAAGATATCAATTGCATAGAATAAATAATGAAAAGTGTCTTGTGAACACAATAAGTGTCAAATCATCCGTTGACTCTCCAATTCCTGTAAAGATGTATCTTGAATGAGGTGGACTGCTAACGGACATCATGCTTGCTGGCTCATTCCTGCATGCTCAACGCCTGATAAACAAGTGGGATTACTTAGGAGCAGTTCTTACAGCACTTTTTACTGGACTTACATTAGGAAAATATTTATATAGTTCTTCAATGATGACTGTCAAGCGCAACGCATGATCCGCATACTCGCACACTTTCGAAATTATGGCGAATAATAAAATCTATGCGTTTATCATACTATTCAATTTCTGGCGATAGGAATTTTCGTGCAATGATACACTGAACTCAGATTTCTCTTTTCTCTCACATGCCTACATCTCTCATAATTTTTTGTTCGCCGCAAACCACAGTGCCACACCTTCTTCACACCAACCGTTAATCATGAAGTACTCCGCCGTCCTCCTCGCCGTTGTCTTGGCTGTTGCAACCGGTAAGTAAATAAAAAGATACCAACATGTCGAACAATGCATGTAATGTGCATCAAAGCTTTGATGTAATCGAACCTCTTCCCTGACAACATTTTGTGTCGTTCATTTCATTCTTTTGCTCTGTTTCTAGCCAACAACGATAACGATTGGCAAGCAACTACTCAAGAATCTTTTGAACGTCGTTTGAAGTCCACCAAGTCTCCTTCTGATACCAAGTCTCCTTCTGATACCAAATCTCCTTCTGATACCAAATCTCCTTCTGACACCAAGTCTCCTTCTGATACCAAGTCTCCTTCTGACACCAAGGCTCCTTCAGGAAAGAAGATGCGTGAGTTGGAATTCGATGAAGACCTTGAAGATAGTGCCGATGAAGACTGGGAAGACGAAGTCAGTGATGAAAGTTTCGAACGTCGTTTGAAGTCCACCAAGTCTCCTTCCGACACAAAATCACCATCCGACACAAAGTCACCATCTGATACCAAATCACCATCCGACACAAAATCACCATCTGATACCAAATCACCATCTGACACCAAGGCTCCTTCAGGAAAGAAGATGCGTGACCTTGCATTGGATGAAGAAGACGAATTTGATGAGTAAAGTGGCAAACAACTGATCGAAACACAGCAAAGTTCTGCATTTTAAGTTCCTTGGAGATTGTAGGCAATTAGTTCTATCTGTTTTTTCGGAGGGTTTCGATGAAGTCTAAGATTATATAAATAATGTACATAGTGAAGTTTAGTGGTAAAAATGTCTTTTTGGTCGAATACAGTTTGTCAGAATCGACATTCAGATTAGTCACACAACATGAACTTTTCAACCTTTGCATTGTTGGTTTGGTCTTTTTGCATTGTTCATTTCTAGATATGCTTGTGAATGTGTTAGTAGTCCTACATCTCATAGAAAGAGACTCTTCAATGCCCCCTCCTGGTAGTAGTGCTACAGGCCCAGGAAAGAATGATTATTGACCTTTAGTGCCGATGGAGAGAGCCCCCACCTTTTCATCTGTTGTAATTGTAAAGAACTGGGACTTGCTCATAAGTTGCAAAGTTGCAACATTCCAAATAATATACGAAGGTCTTTGGATAATCTTTGCATTTGGTCGCAATAGGATCAGGACAAAATTTATTTTGGGGGGGGGGGGTTGCGTGAATTTGAAGAAGAATAAGATTTTCTGTTTGCCACATAAGAGTGACTGGACTAGTAAAACATGAATGCCATTATACCAAGATTTACGCATATTGCTATCATAGCGCACCTCTGTTTACCATAACAAAGTGACTTTCCATGCATATATTGAATATTCTACGATGAGAAGTACACACAATAATTCTAAAAATATTGATTTACACTGCATTTGCAAAAATTTTACAATTTCATATGCTTTGCAGCTAGTTTTGCTCTTAATAATAGAAAATATTATAATTTGTTGGTTTATTGATTTTCTGTTCAAGCATGCTTTTAACAAGATGATAGGTGGAGGGACACTTCCAATCATAATGCTTTTCCAACCACCTGAGGACCAATTCTCCCCACTTGTTGTTTCGGGCAAAACTGGGTCCTAGTTAGCGCAAGTACCAAATCTTCCTCTCAACAAACACCTTAGCAATAACAATCATTCTCATCCACAAATATGACCCATAAAGTGACAAAAGAAATTATAGGAGTGAAATGTTATTCTAGGAGGATTTCTTGTTTAGCAAAGTTGGAATAATATAGCTGT
>WKLE02000105.1:0-13707 GCA_014885115.2 Asterionellopsis glacialis
AAATTTAGGGCTAAAATTATTCTTCTTTTTGATTCCCCCGGAAATTTGAGCTGTACACTAGTTATTTTCATTAGATAATACTACTGACTGTACTGTACTGCAACTGTAGGATTTCTGTGCATGTTTGTCCGGATTGGCTGACGACAGTCTTGGATTTTCGATCAGAATTTCGATCACACAGCCAGCACGGGGTCACTAGGATTTCTAACCATATCATTGGAAAACGCGGGGCTTTTGCTTTTGAAGCACGGCGGCATACAGTCTTTTCACACGACAAATTGCGGATTTAATTTGCAAACAGTGATGCGTTCCCACGGCTTGTGCTTGGTTTCGACGGCGGAAGAAACTCTGCATGAATAGCCATCCCATAGAAGGCAATGCTTCCTTATTTGAAAGAAGGACTGAATGATACTGTTTCTGTCAAGATGGGGGAAAAAGGGGCGATGCGGAGGGGGTGCTTTCTGATTGGAAAAGTTGTTTGGTGTTTTTTGATGGATGATTCATAACCATGGAATGTACGTCCGCGAAAACAAATTAAAAGTGGCAAGAACAAGACATTCGACAACATTAAAAAAAAAACACTATAAGAATTGCAAAAAATAAACTTGAGGGCACAACAGCATTTGTCGTTCATAATTATAAAATCATGTAAAACAAACAGCAGTAAGTTACAACATTTGTTTGGGACGAGAAATCGCACTTTCGGAACGCTTCCACTTGTGACAGCTAAAAATATCATATGAGCAATAACATTCAACAATAAACCATCTGGATGAGGTGGTTCATAGTGGAATATATTTGAATCTTAATAATTACTTACATGAAGTTGGCCTGAAAACTCCATTCTAGCTAGACGTTAGATATTCTGCTAAAGTCCAACCTGTGCTGCAATCCCCTTTTTAATAAATCTGACTTTTTGCAAACATTAATACCCCTTAACGACATGGTCTAGTTTGCATTGAATTTGGTGCCTCTCACTGATTGTCCGTTCTTTTCATCTGATGGTACAAACCAGAAAGAAGCATCTTTACTTCCGTATCAAAGAGATCTTGAAACCCACAGGGCATCACCCGTAATTGAACCCGAAATAGTTGTTGCAGGTCTTCCATTTGCAGTTGCACCAATCGTGATTGCAAATAAACCATTCGGTAGTGCACCAAACTTTCAATTAAAACAAGGAAACTTTGGATCTCTTGTATGTTGAACTTGAAAAGCGGTTTCAACCAAAAATAATTGCAATACAATGGGTGTAACAGTTACTTCTTCTTGCTTTCTTGGTTCTACACCGGTCTTACCCTCATCCGCGTGAATCATTGGTGATTTCCGTTACAATTGTAAGGTACAGGTGGCAGATCTCTATAACCAAGTAAAGATGTTTGATAATGATTGGTCATGCATTTGAACATGTAACGAAAATCTATAGGCGTTATACATAAATAACAGTCGGGGGAATTCAGAAACAAACTTCAACATAAATTCAATCTATGTAAATTGTATGAAGGTATCTCTTCCACGGAGAGTTCTTTTACCATTTCTACTTCGCCCCTTACCCCTTGTTGCTCCATTTCGCTTCCCACCACGACTGTCATTGTTTTTGCCATACCCACCCCGCTTGCCTTCTTTCACATAACTATTTGAATCACCACTGCCTTTACCAAACTTTCCATTAGCTTTTGCATTGCCAAAACGTTTGCTGTTTTTTCCACCTGTTTTAATGTTGCTGCTCTTTTTGCTGTAGTAGACATATTGGTTACGGGATTTTCCACTACTTCTTTTGCCACGACTTCTCCGACTGTCTTTGCCACCACGGCTTCCCTTACCACCTTTGCCACCACGATTTCCCTTGCCGCTTTTTCCATTGCGACTTCCTTTGCTTCCTTTTGCACCAGGACTTCCTTTACTGCCTTTTGCACTAGGACTGCCCTTGCTCCCTTTTGCACCAGGACTGCCCTTGCTCCCTTTTGCACCAGGACTTCCCTTGCTTCCTTTTGCACCAGGACTACCCTTGCTGTCTTGTTCACTAGAAGTACAACTGTCGAAGCCATTGAGTTGCACCAGAGCACTTACACAGCCGCTAATATCGGAAGATGCAGCTTCGTCTTCCGGTACATGAACGATACGAGTAAATATACTATCATTACCAGAACCATCTACGACGCTTGCCTCGACGGTGTACGTATGACCAGCATCTGCACGAAAACACACTCTATCCAAGGTTTCGTCATACACACAATCTGGACAGACATCACTATCTTGATCAGTTGGACTTGACTGGCATCCAAAATATGTAATGTCAGGGTTGGCATCACAATTGTCCATTGCTTGGAACAAGGATGATACCGGCTCGCAGTAAAATTTGTCATTTGGCGGCCAAATGCAGATAGCCCCCCCTTGGTTGGTGTCTTGTACGGGTGGTGTATTATCAAGCACCACAAAGTTGGATGCGCAGGACAGGGGAGTATTGAAATTTGAAGTTTGTGCAGAATAATTGATAACAGTCTGACCAATGCCTACCATAGTTCCTACAATTGGGGACTGAATTTGAGCGCCGACAGCAACGCAATCTCCACCTGCAGTACCAATGCTAGGTATACTTGCTTCACAGTTTTCATCTGCATATACTTCCATATCTGGACTGCATGTGACATCAAGCGTGCCCGTACCAACAATGTTTATTTGAGTCGAACACGAAGCTGTGTTACCATATTTGTCTTGGACAGTGTATTCAATTGTATGAACACCTACATCCACTTTGGTACCAGCCGCGGGAAGTTGTTCCTGACTGACCGCACCGCCACAATTATCTGTGGCAGAACCAATATCGGGTATGGTACCCTCACAATTGTCATCTGCAGTTTGTTCCACGTTAGCAATGCATTCAACAATGGGAGAAGTCGTATCTACAACAGTTATCTTTGTAGCGCATGTTGCAATATTCAAGTCATTGTCTGCTGCAGTATAAATGATTTCATGCATGCCTATACCCACAATTTTACCTTCTTCAGGATCTTGACCCTCAAATTTAATTGGACCGCAATTATCAGATGCACTACCAATGGAAGGAACGATCGCTCTACATTCATCATCAACTGCTACGTCTTGATCAGTAATGCATGTAATTTCCATGGGTATTGTATCTAGAACGTCAATAGTTCCCTCACAGCTAATTGGCACTCCAGATTCTATCACTTGAATTGTGAACTGGTATGTTCCCACTGTTAAAGCACTCAGAGGGAGACCGAGCAATTCGGCAGACGATACTGGTGTCTCGCTGCTGTAGAGGTCCGCAATTGGAGGGATCTGTGCTTCACAATCCTCATTTACAAACAGTGTTGTATCCACGCACGTTATAGCATCTTGACTATGAGTTCCTACAGTGAAGAACATTACAAGAATAGCAACAATAAGAACATAATGGTTGCTCCTACAATTAGTCGGGGCGATCAATATTTTTGTTGGCGTTTTCTCTCGCATGATAACAAACGAAAGCTTCGCAAAGTAAAATTATGTTGGAGGGGGAGGGTGTGTGTTTGTGAATGTCCGAGCACAGTCCAGTGACAAAGGCAACGTTATTAACGAAAGGAGCAGGAAACTATATAGGTAGGTAACAAAAAGAGACAAGAAGGACCCTGTGATTATGATGTTATGGTTGATGATTCTGTGTCGTGTGTGTTGCATTCTTGAAATGCTTATGGAGTTCATTTTTTCAAATATTCTGTTTTGCAATCGATCCCCTAGGACTATGGTAGATTTATAATGTCTAAACTACACGCACTTTGCACATATAGTATTTTTGTTAGGATGGACAAATCAAAGCATAATTATATTTATTAAGTTGTATATATAGAAGTATTGTAACAATACAATAAGGATGAAGTCTGCAGGACATTCTTTTACATAAATAATTTGAATACTAAAAATTTACTTATAATTATGGAGGGTTCTCCTACCAGACTACTGGCTTTATTTTCCCTAAGTTTCATTGTGAGTCCAAAATTTTCTGCTGGACCCATTATACAGACACATCAAGATTATTATGGGCAATAATATTTTTTTGATTTTTTAGCTACTCGTTGGTCCTAGACATGTGAAGAAATTATAGTTTTGAATGCATACAGTACCTGGTACCATCCAGTACTTACAGGTACTACTGTTGAAGTTTTTTCTAGCTGGAATAACAGCAAAAATTTCTAGAAGATAAATACCCGCTACTTGCTTTTGTACCACATACCAGGTATAATACCAGGTATCTCCTTTTACGGACCGAAGTATAATGAGTAATAAGTATAATATATAAAATATTAGTTTGCGAGCTCGAGCGAGCGAGTTCGCTTACGATCTTCGTACATTTAGTTTTAGATTAGGTACCAGGTAGGGCCCAAATGAACATGTTGTGTGACCAGCACGTACCAGGTACTGGGAGTAACGCCATTTTGGGAGTGCTCACGTGCTAGGCAGGTCGGTCTGGCGCGGGCAGGCCTCCCTTGTACGCGTTACATCAGTCAGTAACAACTTTTTTCGACTGGCTATTTACAGTAAAAACACGCCTGCCACTCTTGATAAATCGTTTGGGCAGATCATGATGATGATGTCACACGTCATGATGATGATGTCACACGTGGAAAGACCAAACAAAAAACAAAAAAAACGGAACTTTCGAAAATTCTCGAATTCTGATGTTCTTGTTCCGGTGCCATGTTCCGGCATGCAACCGTAACCGCCGTGAAGGCCGCATGCATCCCTGTTTGTGTTCTTGTTTTTCGTTTTTTCGTTATTTGTGGTCGCATTTTGTATGGCCTATGTCGTACACTGCTTACCAGTCCTACTTCTTATGTGACACTTATTGAGAACGTGGCATTCCTCCGCCACACGCTCATGCAACTGTAGAAACCATCGTTAGACAGGCATTCTTAATCCTCTGTCTTTACAAAATCCAAGGTTGCAAAAGAGTGACCCCCCCGTCAACAGACAAACAAACAAAACCCGACCTGCCCAAGCTATAAAATTGATAGAGTACGAGTCCGGTAGAGTTGTGAGTCTCTTCTAACTGGAGTAAGAAGTAGAGTGTTCCTCTCATTGCTATATTTATCATCAGCATAAATATAATACAATAATGGTCAAGGGCAGCAAAAGTTCCAGTAGTAGTGCCCTTCGATACTTTGTTCGAGAAGCACAAAAGGCAGGAACCGTTATATCCAATGCAATTCTAGGTAAACCAACCAAAAGGAAATCGGCAGTCTCCAAAACTCGCTATGTCAAGGGAATTAAAAATGGAAAATATTTTCGATATAAAATCAAAGAACCAAAGTCTACAACTATTGCTACAGTCCCTAAACTTCCACCCTTGGGTCCACAAACTGTTCCAAAGCCACTCACAAACCCATCTCCACCGCCACCACTACCATCCTCTTCGTCATCCGCATCCGCATCAGCTGCCGGTACTACGCCTGTGGGTGTTGGTGCTGTGGGTGTAGGCGGTGTTGCAACAACAACAGCAGCCGCAGCAACCATGGCACAACAGGCAGGTGGTCCAGCTAGTGCAGCTGCCGCAGCTGCTGCATCGAAAGAGTTAGGAAGAAGTGCTTTAGCAGGTAGTAGTGGTGGTAGTAGTAGGACATTTCGTGCCTATGAATGGTTAAAACAAAACATGGCAGTCTTGGTCTTGAATACAGGATCGATTTGTACCCTCATTGGATTCACACGATCTGATGTATTAGAATTACGTTCCTTTAGTATGTCAGGATCGATTGCATCCGTCATTTACTTTGCCATGTGTTCTCCTATACGATGGGCACCTATTGCATGGTCAGGTTTGTTTGCTTCGGTCAATGGGTACAAAATTGGTAAAATCTATGTCGAACGAAAAGGCAAAGTCGTATTAACCGAAAAAGAACAAGATGTATTTGTGGAACATTTCATGCCCCACGGAACAACACCAAAACAATTTGAAAAAATTATCAAACAAAAGGCTACCAAACTTACCTATAAAAAAGGTGATTGTATCGTACGTCAAGGTGAACCATCAAAGCATGTGTACTTGATCGTCCACGGCAAAACACAAGCGAGTGTTTTAGGACGACGATTAACAGCTATTTCGTCAGCACCAGGTGCACGTGACGAACGCATGGGGGGTGATTCAGGTGCATGGTTAGGTGAAATGGCATTTTTAGAAGCCTTTGCTGAACGTGAAATGTTAAAAGGAAAGAGTGACAGTACAAACGCATCATCTACAACTCCAGCAGCAGCTGGTAGTAGTAGTACAACAGCAGTAACAACAATTGCCAAAAAATTATCGGATAAAATGAAAGGACTCAAAACTACTAATACTGCATCTAGTGAAGCAAGCAGTAGCAGTGATTCGTCAGATAGTGGTAGCAGTAAATTATCAACATTTTTGTTTAAAGAAGAAAAAGAAGGATCATCATCATCAGCTGAAGAAGAAGAAACGAATAATGATGAAACTTCTTCACTCTCCTTACCTGGTAAGATTATTAGTGGAAGAGCCATGGCAGGTTCATTAAGTACAGTCATTGCTGAAGAAGACAATGTGGAAGTCTTGCGTTGGTCACATGAAGATATTGAAGAATTAATGCATACCAGTACAGATATGCGGGCTGCCTTGACACGAGCCATGACAGCCCCCATTGTGGGTAAGGTCATTAATTTTACAGTCTCTGCCAGAACCAATAACCGACCAACATGGTCCACATGGTTAGATGATTGGAAACAATCAGGTGCCATTGTAAACATTACCCGAAAGAATCGACAACAAGAGAATAGTAGTACTGCAACTACGAATGAGGACGAGAAAAAAAAGTATGAAAAAGAAGACAATGCTAGTACTAGTAGTACTGCTGGTGAAGATGAAAATGATAGTGCACCCATCGTGTTGGCAACAGCCCTAAAGAAAGCTTTACAAGGCCAGCCGTAACAAGAAGAAATGACAATTTTCCAATATATAGTCTAGACCAAGGTTTTTTGGGATTGACGCTAGTTGGAAAGATAATTTCATTCTTGTCCCAAAAAGGAGAGAAAGAGGGACACAAACTCTACGCTAACTACAAAAGTCTACACTCGAGGGAGGCAGCAATACGCAACGAAAAATGATAAATTCGTGTCATTGTACATTTTTGTTTTTGAAAAAGTTTTGTAAACATTCCATAATATATATTTATATATATATATTGATAACATGAAAAAATGATGTTGTTTTTATCCATAAAAATCAATATGTTCTTCTTGTCTAGTACCACTGGTTTCTCCAGTCGCATGTGTACGTTGTTGACGTCGACGTTCCATTTCATACTCTTCATCATCCGTGGGTAATTCTCTTCGACAATAGGGACACGTATTATTTTTACATAACCATGCCAACCCACATTGTTCATGGAATAAATGAAAACACAATGGTAATTTCATGACGGTTTGTCCCAACTCGAATGTATCACGACAAATAACACATTCTTGTATGTTTGATTCAATTTCCAAGGATGCTTGTGTAATACAAAGAGGAGAATCACAATGACTAGGACTACTTGTAGATGAAGCTGCCTGTTGTTGTTGTGTGGCATGTTGTACAATACATTGTCCATCTTGCATTTTCACCATGATGACAGGGATTGTTAATCCTAATTTCACTGCTTCCTTTTTCGAATCTTTCATCACATAGGGCCATACATGTGTTGTATTATTCCCAATAACTATTGCATCTGCTTCTAGTTGTGTTTGTGCCATGATTGCTTTTTGTACAAAGGTAATACCATCACCCCGTTCCATATAAATGATTATACGTTTTCGTTCTTGATGTTTTTCGTATTTGGCAAATTCAACAAGTCGTGATGTAAATGTACCACCTTTACCTGTCAAACTTGGTTCTGCCACAATCAATATGGCATCCTTGAATATGATAGTATTATTATTATTATTATGTTGTTGTTGATGTTGATGATTTCCAAATTCACCCAATAATCCCGTCATGGTTTCCATGACAGTTGTCCTTGATAATACTGTGGATCCATTGCTTTTATTATTGTTGTTAGGTTTATATAATTTCAAGGTAGGTTGATATAAAATAGAATTTTTCTGTTGAATTTGTATACGGGGTATAGTTTGTAATGTGTCTTTGGAGGTTGGACGTGATGTCACACGTTGTGTTTGTGGATTTAATAATTCCGCCGGTATCGTTTGCCATTCTTCTTCTTCTTGTTGTTCATTCCTATTATTATTCATATTATTATTCCTCCTCCTCCTTTGATTAGCTCCTGTAGCTCTGGATAACATGGCATTAAATTCTTGATTGGCTTCTGCGACACCCAACGCTGAACCTAACGATAAGGAAAACGAGGGTACAAGAGCTGCAGATTGTTCTTGTTGGTTTGTGTTATTACTAGTAGTTTGTGGTGGTTCTTGTAAGGTCTCACCACAAACTGTACATATCGTGGAATGATCATGACATGCTTCTTCACATGTACTACACCAATTTGCCAAGGGTATCGTCATGGTTTTGTGGGATACAGAAAGGTTTATGAACCATGCAAAAAAAAAAGAAACACACAGCATGTGTTCTGAAACGAGTTCGTCGTGATGGATATTATTTTTGTTTCTGTTAGCCTTCCATCCATGAGTTACTTTCTCTTTCAAGGATAATGTTAACAGCATTGCTCCCTATCGCTACAGTTTTATTTTTTAATTAATACAGCACAGAAGTGCCTCAATACAGTATTAATAAATATTAAGAAAAAAAGGGGGGACTCTCGGCAGCTGTGTCCCAGGAGTGCCCCAATAAATAATAATACAAAAAAGGAGACCCGGAAGATGTCTCCAGAATAATTATTGTGTTTGATCCATGATACTGCCGGGGTCATTGTTGTGTGTGGTTTTCAACGGATCTTCTGATACTGTGTAGTTTTTCTCTACTTGTTGAATTTGAAAGCGAGGGTTTCGTCATTCACAGTTGTCGGCGACACCCAAGACGGGGAGAGTGGAGGTTCGGTGCTTTGCGTTTTGGACAAGAGGATATTCCCGTGTTTGACATTGATGCCAGGCATCTAATCACCACCGATAAAAAACCAAACCAAATTAATAACAATAACAGCAACATGACTGCAATCACAAAGGCAAACAGAATGATTTCCATGATTACGTCTTTACTGGTTTCATTCTTACTTTGGAATGCATCACCTTGTCACGCTGCAAACAATCGTGATTTAATTTTGTCGAATAATTCACCCTACACGTTGGATTTATTTTGGATTCACCCTACAACAGGAGATGCTACGAAACTAAGTCCCACACCCATTACACCCGGTACACCTAGTTTTCCTGTCCAATCCTTTGTCGGTCATCGCTTTCAAGTACGTCAAACATTAGAGGATTGTGATGCGTCCGACAATAAGGAATGTCATGTACGTGAATTTCAAGTATTGGATACACATGATCAAAAAGTAGAAATTGTTGGAACGGACTTTGATGTACATCGTACCGACCATACCAATCACAATGCCAAGGAAGATGCATCGTCCGTCATTGAATCATGTCAATCCATGGTGGAATCATCCTCTAGTAGTAAATCATGGAATGCCACCATGGATAAATTTTTAGATTGCGTCGAACAGGGTGTAGCTGTACAATTTGAAAAAATGAATGAAGAAATTGCGTACCAAGCCAAGGTTCGTAAGAATGTCGCCAATTTATTAGAAAATTATACCTGTGCCGATACAACGACACCCACCTCACCTGATGTCGAAACACGGGAATGGGTACAACATCCACAAGATGAAGAACCAATTTCACGTACCGTCCATGTCAAACATGAACGTACTGCCTCCCGTATTCACTATGTCAAAAACTTTATTAGTGATGATGAATGTCGTGCCATGGAAGAAGCTGCCAAACCGAAATTACACCGTGCTACAGTTGCTGACGGCAAGGGTGGATCACACTTTTCCGAAAATCGTAAAGCCATGCAAGCGGGTATACAAGTTCACTGGGAGGAAGAACATTCACCCAATTATGAAAGTACAGATTCTGTCATGAAACATCATATAGCAACACTGTCTCGTCGTGTGTACGATTACGCCAATCATGTCTTGGGGTTAGACATTCAACCGAATGGACAAGAAGATTTAATGAGTATCCAATACTTTGGACGTGGTGCGAATGATACCACCCCCGACCGATACACCCCCCACTGCGATGGTGACTGTACTGGACTTCCTCACAAAACTGGAACACGCATGGCAACCATGGTTATGTATTGTATCATGCCTACATTGGGTGGTGCCACCAACTTTCGTAATTCTGGTGTACATGTACATGGACAAAAAAATGATGCAGTCTTTTTTTCCTACATTGATCCAACAACCAAACTTATGGATTCTGGATTTACCGAACATTCGGGATGTCCTGTAGTGGAAGGGGAAAAGAAAATTGTCACACAATGGATTAGGTATGGTGTCGATGATGAAAATCCATGGTCTTCCTTTAATACTTTAGGTATTAAATATTCCGAAGCCAAAGATCAATAAAAAAAAACGATAAAGATAGTATATATACACATTCCAAATGAACACAAAAACACAAAACGAAAAGACTTGAACACAATAAGTAGTATTGAAACAGAAAACCCAACTCTTTATGTATTGTTCCTTTTTTTCTCTCCTCCATCCAAAAGGTACGTGGAACGAACGGAACAAATAATATAAAATACAACAAGAAACCCCTTGCTTCACTATCGCAGTAGTAGAATTGGTAAATTGCATAATGTAATATTACAAAATAGTTTTAGAGAAGGATAGTTAGCATACAATGTAATGGATTCATTTTGCCTTTCAAACTGTGTTTATAACCCTAAAATGTTACAACAAATGGTGTATCGTACATTACCATCTTGGTGGAACCAACAAGTCGAGTTGGTCGTGGATAACGTGACCTCTCTTGGACCCCTACCTCATGTCGAGCGCCAACAGACGTGTACTCTCCTCAAGAGTCTCCTTTTCAATTATCCTACAGGAGTGCTGGGAGAATCAAAATATACGGTCGAGAGAGAGCCAAAAAAAAATGATTTATTTTTTGGGATCCATACATTTTAGTTTAGTTGAATCAAAAACAAGATGGTATGCAATGTGTTTTCTTTGTAAAGAGTAGTTGTCTATGTATAATTGAAAGTTAAAGTAAAGTTTTGCGAATTTGGTTTATGTATCCTTCGTTGTTGCCAACCTGACAGGAACGACCATACAAAGATGACAGCACCGCTTCCCGTTTGCTCAGCGAAGTTAAGCATCTTCTGGCCCGGTTAGTACTACGGTGGGGGACCACGTTGGAATCCAGGGTGTTGTTCTTTTTTGTTGTTTTTGTTCTTTTACATCACACGACGTTTTGAATACCTTTTCATTCGTTTGGCAAACGCCCTTCCGACAACAACTAAAGTCCTCTAGCTAGTCTAGGAGTCAAGGGTGTTGTTGTTCTTTTGCTTACGTTGCACTACATTTTGAAAACTTTTTCATTGGTTTAATTAACTTGGCAATCCTCCTCAAACGAACTAAAGTCCTCTATAGACTACCTAGGATCCATACATTTTAGTTCAATCAAAAACAAGACGGTAGATATACAACAACAACAATAATGTTGCAATCTGCTTTCTTTGTAAATCACGGGTGTTTTCTTTTGCTTCCTTTTCTACCACCTACTTTTTGTATGAATTGGTTTACCAAATGGCACACGATGAAGCTTTCTGAATAGCAGTTTGCTCCGGCAGCCATTGATATCTTGGAAAATAAACTATATCGCAATAGAAGAAGAAGTATTTTTTTTCTCGTCGTTTGAATGCAGCAGATTGATAATTTGTGTTAGGATACTTAGAGTTGTCATGTGTCAACTTCTACTATAATGTGTTGAAGAATACACTTTGAATCAATAAAATGGAACCATAGATTGTCTTGAAGGTCAAAGCTCATTATTTGTTGCAGTTTCTTGCAAAGTATCCTTATTCAATCCAGCTACAGTATCAAATTGTAAGGAAGCAATCGAGGATGTCAAATGAATCCCTCCATTACCCTCTTCATCAATCGTCCAAAACATAACACCTCGATAAGTTTCACCATGCCCTTCATTCAATATATCTATACTTTGTTGAAGAGAATTAGGACTTACTTGACAAAATTTTACACCATCTGCCCAACCATTGGCAATCCCAATAACAAGTTTTGACAGCGGAACTTGAATTTTTGCTGCCTCCGTTTGCTTTGTTTCTTTGCCCTTGTTATTGTTGTCGGTACTACTAGTAGGTAAATTTGACACGGTATATCCTAATTTGAATTGTTCTGCACGTGCTACAATAACATCAGCAGCATTCTTTTGACGACGTGTCACGTCATGAATGAAAACAGAATATGCTTCATACAATTGTAATGCAACCCAATCAAAGGTTTCGATACCTGCCCTATGTAGGACATAGGCATAGCATTGACGACCAGCATGAGCAAAATTAGCGTCTTGGATAATTTTCTGTTCACTTGAATTATGCTTCCATGATCGTGGAAACAGATTTAAATCGAAAGAAAATGCTAAATCTTCTTCTTGATGAGCCATACAATCTAGATACGATTCTGCAGGTGCCATGGATACAACCATACCAAAATTTTCCTTAGCTTCACGTGAAAAGTCAGCCATAATATCCAAAGTCTCAAGAGTAAATGTCGATCTTGGACCATCACGATCATCTTGACCTTCTAAATCCCAATCGATACCATCAAATATATATCCATGTTGACGATTAAATTCGACAAATTTATGACACCATTCTTGGCCGGTCGCAAGTCCAGAAGGCGGATGAGGTCCATTCCAACCACCAATTGCTGCAATATGTAAAACACCCTTGTTGGATGGATGCTCTCGTATATTTCGTATGGCATTTAAATTAAGATTCGTTTTGATTGCCGCTACTTGTTGTTGTTGTTGTTTTTGGGTGTCGTCAACATTATTTTTCTCTTCCTCCTCCTCATCAGAAACCATATCAACAAAACTCCAACAAATTACATTTGCACCTCTCTCTATTGCGTCTTGAACTTTACCAGATATAGCATCATGAGCATACCCAATCACAAGAGGTCCAGTTGGAATAGGACGCGGATTCCATGATCCATGTACGTCTGAATTTGATGATGTAGCTGCTACCATCATAATGGCGGCTTCAACTGACACGGATATTTGTAGCAAGGATGAGCTTGACCAAAAGAGGAGCAGTAATAACAGCCGCCAAGATAGCCGAACTAGAAACAAATCATAGAAATTGACTTGTCGTTTGAATACCATGGTCGTCGCACTCCACAACAACGTCTAAACAAACAGGATCGACACAGTTCTCCAGAAGATACAGAAATTGAAAATATGATGCTGAAGCAAGTTGATGTAAATATCATATGTACATAAGAATTAGTACTTTAGTATAGCTACTTAATAATTGATCGTGCTAAATATGATCGTGGTCGTGTGAATATTTTTGATCCCGCGGTCGTCTGTGCCGGGTCCCTTGCGCGCTTCCGCCAACTCGGTGTGAGTTTGATGCTTCCCGTTCGAAACGCAGCAGTGCGTCGAGAACATTAGTTCAAATTCAAGCAATGATGAGTTGTTGTACGGATTTGTTTCCGACGACCGCAACACCAAACCCTTACCTGGGTACGACTTTGCGGTTTAAACTAATGAGCGTCC
>WKLE02000105.1:13736-25859 GCA_014885115.2 Asterionellopsis glacialis
TTTCTCTAGAACTAGTCCTTAGTTCTTGTTGCAGAGAAAGGAACCATACGCTTAGCTACAAAAGGAGTAATTTTCATTCTCTTCCTGTAGAACACAGTGATGAGAATTCCTTTGACAAGACCTAAGCCAGTCTTGAATTCATCACATACCTGTACTGCAAAATATGTTTTGAATTCTATTGCTAGATATGTTTAGAATTTTTTGTATGACAAGCCCCTTGAAGAAATAATTTGTAGTAAGTAGAGGCGACCTGACCTAATGCCACAGCAGCCATTACGGAAAAAATCTACATCTTTTTCATTTGTATTGGATTAATTGACAGGTAATTAGATGGGCTTTCACATGGCACCTCTCTGGAAAACCAAAAATAATTTTTGAAGAAGTTATTACAAAAAGGGTCTCAAGGTCCAGAAGGCAAAACCTGACAATTTTGGCCACCAGTACAAAACATGTACATTCTCATTGCCACAAAAAATGTACACCTCGTCCTAACAAGATCAAAATATCGGCACCCCATTTTGGACCGGACCTCCACACCAAACCTCCTCCCACATGAAAAAAAACACCTCTGAAGCCTCCAATTGTTGTTGGAACATCACAGAAGAAAGATAAAAGGCATTCTTTTTTGCATTTTTTGGATGGACGGCTAGGTTAAAGTGAAGTTAAATTTTGGAGAGCTCTAAAATAAAGCATTTTCTAGATGGAAGGATGAACTAAATTGAGCTCAAATTTTAGAAAGCTTGCCTAAAAAGATGATAAATGCCATATAACATCTGATGACAGTGTGAAAACAGACTAGACTGATCAAATCAACAACAACAACAAAACATTGACCATGGTGCTGTCACAACAAGATGACTCCTTTCACACAAGAACATGACAATAAACTTCTTCTCTTGGCACCATCAAGGGACACCAATTAATTCCCCGTATTCATATTGATTGTTGAGTGTGTTTTGATACGTAATGCGCAGTCGATCCACCGTGAGCTCCGGAGTGCGCTGGTCGATCCATCATCGTGCAACCCTGGTGGGAGGGGCCCACCTGTGCATACACATGACATGAAACGGTGATCGATTCTATTTTCTTAAATGATCGAGGGTAAGTTTTTTCCTACTTATTGATTTATGTCAAATGGCCTTTTTTTACTTATACTCACTCTTGTGTCGACTGCTTTTTTCTTTTTCGGCCAATCAAATTGGCTTGGTGGATTTACCCAAATCGCCTGTGTGGATTTCCCTGACTACCGTCTGAGGGGTGCGATTTTCTTGGCAACGGGTCATATGAACGAAGGCTATTCCAGCAAAGCTGTTTTCAAATGTATTTTTAACCGATAATATTGAAACAGTATGGGAGGTACAGTACCTGTAAAAAGTTCGACAATGAAAAGCAGAAGTAGCAGAAGTAAGACTACCTGGTAAAATCATTTTATTTCATTAGAGTATATTTGGGTATTATCCTCATTTATATTTATATTATTGGGTAAACACCACTGGAATACATACAGGAATCCCTTTTCAACTTCTCTAAATTACAGACAGTACTTGGTTTTCTGTAAAAGGTATATAATATATTACTGTAGTAAAAAAATATACATTTGATACCTCTCTAGAGTAGAGTAATTGTTTAAAGGTGTTTATAGCTACACTCGAAATAAAATCTGTAATAATTATTGTTGAAAACAACTATTTTTAATACAACTCCGATAACATTTCAGTCTGGAAACCAAAACCAGACTACCTGGTACCAGGTACATGCAGTTCTACTAGAACTCTCTAGATAGATAGGTAGCGGGTACATTCAGGACCAATGTAAACACAATGGGTACCTGGTACCAGTTACAAGGTAAATGGTACGTTCCTGTACAGCTATCTGTACTGAACGACAGTACCTGGACTTGGTCCTACAGAGCCTGTTTCAGGACTACAATGCAATTTGATTTGTTTCCATTATTGGACCTGCAAACAACAATATTATTTTGTTTCCTGTATATCTCTTTATCTATTACAATTATTAATAGCTATTGGCTTCTCTCCAAAACATGAGTTCATCAACAACAAAATCTGGTGTTGATGGATCTCTTCCTGGAGTGAAGCAGTCAAGCTCGTCTGAAGAAACAAAGATAACTGAAACGGGTGATATGTCGGGTGATACGTCGGGCCTCGAGTCGTTGCACGAAAAAAAGGACAATGTTTTGTTAGCTCTCAATGCGAGCGGTGGTCATGTTGGGAATGAAGAGGTCGGTCTATCGGAAGGCAAAGACTCGATAAATGTTACTGGAGCAGCGTTGGTGGGTCCTGAAGGAACTAAAGTCAGCGAAAACGACGAGGAAAAAACAGCACCTGCAGATATCTCAGACAAGCGTGATGGAAAGGGTGAAAATTTAGACTGCGTCGAGCTGAAGGATGCATTGGATGAAATGGGTGAAAATTTAGACAACGTCGAGGTGAAGGGCCCATTGGATCCATCATTGGATGCACCATTACAAGAAGCTGGAGAGGAATTGCAGCCGACGCATACTCTCGAAGCAGCATTTGACCCGAACAATCGCGAAGCTCCATATCCAGGGAGTACTGACACTGTAACAACTCTAGGTAATCTCCTAGTATCCCATCTCGAAGAAAAGATGCGAGACATGCCAATTCAGGAGTCAACGGAAACGCATTCGTTATCCATTAAAGAAAGGCAGGATAGGTTGAAGAAGATTCTTGATTTAGCTGTACAGGATATAGGCCCGCACACCGATACAGCACGCACCGATAGGGATCATGTATCCCACGCCGAGGCGTTTGATCCAGAGAATCGACAGGCACCGTATCCTGGAAGCTCAGACAATGCTACAACACTAGCTTCGCTAATGATTCATTTTTTCGAGGAAAAAATCAAGTCCGAACCTCCAAGCGTGGCAGACGAATCGTCCTCTTTAGCCGGTCGTTTACTTCCAGCTCAAGAAGGCGTTTTGAAATCTTTTTTCGATGTTCTAGACGAATACATATTGATCGATATAGATTCCAATACTGCAGACTCCAGTCATCAATTTGTAACTCATGAAGCGGCCTTTGATCCGGATAATCGCCCAGCACCTTACCCAGGAAGCTCAACCACTGCAGTGACCTTAAGTTCGCTCTTACTACAACACCTTGATGAGAAAGTGAAATCAGGCGCTCCATCTGACACAGAAGAAAGGACACCCACTTCGGCAAACCAAGTATCCTACGATCTAGAAGATGTGATACAAAGCATCATCAAGGTCTTAGATGAGTTCCAACCGGAAACGAATGCAACGAGAAACGAACCAGATACAGAAAACACACAATCCTCCGAATTTGAAGAAGCTTTTGACCCCGATAATCGCGAAGCCCCATACCCAGGAAGTTCAGACACGTCCGTGTCACTGACAGGGCTGCTTGTTCGGCAGCTCGAGCAATTGCAAAAGAATTCACCAAAACGTTCTGAATCGGTTGATTCAAGTGAAATAACGGATTCCAATATCTTTAGGCTTAAGCGCAACGAAGAAAAAGATTTAGTTGCTATTCTCGTAGAGGCCCAACAAGAGATTGATAGAGAATTCAACCCACCTTGACTCGTTATTTTTGATCTGAAAAGTTCAAATTGGAAAGAGAAACCTAGAAAACCCTACAAAGAATGATCCTTGCAATGTGCAATTGACGAAAACACTTGGAAATTTCGGCAAGCCTTGTTTCTAACAAAAGCTTGCGATAACAAAAGTCAATATTGCGTCCAACCGTCATACGAGAGAAATGTGCTTTCGTAATCTCAGAGTTGGTGTTCTTTTAGGATTTGCGAAACTGCCCATAGCAATAATTTTCTTATTAGCTTCTAACACACCCAAAGTTTATCTCCTCGAGTAGCTTTTTTTATGACGACGTTTCTATGATCTGCTTTCACCTCGGCTTGCTCTCTGGTGAAAATTCTGTATTGCGGCTGGATAAATGGAGTCTCTAACATTAGCCATTGATCTCTCCCAAGTCAACTCCTCGATTTCTAGCCGAGCTGCGTCGACGATGGTTTTGCGTAAAAGTGGTGTCGCCCTTAGTGCCTCGATCTTTCGAATAAATTCAGTTCCATTCTCAGGTGTTACTAAAAAGCCCGTTCTTTCATTATCGATCAAATGCTGTAATCCACCTGCTTTGGCAGCAACAACAGGCACGCCACTAGCCATACTTTCCAAAACAACAAATCCAAGTGTCTCTGACGTACTCGGCATACAGAATACGTCACCAGATGCAAATGCTTTGCTTAGATCTAGACCAGTCAATTGTCCCATGAAAACCGTTGGAGTACCGTTGAAATATTCTTTTAGTTTCCTTTCATAAGGACCTGCCCCCACAAGACATAACGTAGCATTTGGGATCTTTTCAATCACATCCTTGAGAACAACGAGACGTTTCTCTTCTGCAAGCCTTCCAATGTACACAAGGAGAAAATTGTCTGGTCGCCCATCTGTCATTTGATATCGCATATTAGCGTCATAATAATCTGAATGGAACTGTGTCGCGTTGACTCCCTTATGCCATACCTCCACCCGTGGTATTCCGTGCCTCGTAAAGTCTCTTTGAATTTGTGGACTTGTGACTAACGTCACGTCGGCAAAGGAGTGGACTATCGCGGTGTATCTCCACAAGATCCATTCGGCAATGATGTTGATTCCTGGCGGTAGATAAGTCTTGGCGTAGGCTGTCAAATGTGTGTGACAACTCATAACTATCGGAATGCCAAAAAGTCGTGATGCAATGACTGATGGAAATAGTAATGGTCCAGGTGTTGTCACGTGGATTAAATTTGGTTTGAAATTATACAATTCTCGTAAAGCTTTGCCATTCCAATCAAATGAAATACTAATCTGATTGTAGCTTGGCAACCTAAAACCATGGGTATAGTAAACCGAGACACTATCTCGCCACAGAGACGGTCTGATCTTATCGTGTACCTCTGTCGTTATTAACTCGACGCTATCATTGGTGTGTTCTACGAGATATTGCATCAAATACTCAATTCGTTTTGATTGACCACAAATGTAGGAACCAATAGGGCTCGGTTCCGTTAAAATTGCGATCTTTAGAGAGCTTGTTTTCGGATCGGGACAAGTCTGTATTGATTTGGGTACGAAATAATTCAACAACATTTTCCCAGCGTACAAGAAAGTTAACACAAGGATAATCTTCCAGTATGAATGCTTCATGGAAGGTGATGGAATGTTATACGGCTCCTTCCGCCATTTTCTTATTTGAGTGTCAGTTGATCTTTCTGCTACATCAGTTGCACTATCGCAAAGCCTTTTTACCTTGAGGCGTGCACTAGAATGTTTCAAAATCACACGATAATCTGACTGGCTTTCCGATTCTAGATGTAATGAATATTGCTGTATCAATCGCGGCAACATTCGATTCATTTCTTCTACTGCCAATGGTTTTCCAGGACAACTTCGAGGACCAAGACTAAAGGCCAAGCTCGCTGCATCATTCATCTCTTCTGTGACAACATTCGGACTCCATCGATCAGGATCGAACCTTTCAGGTTCTTTGAAAATACCAGCATCTCGATAGCAAAGATATTGTGGTAAGAAGCATATAGAGTTGGAAGGTATGTGAGTTCCATCCTCCTTGACTTCAAATTTTCGTCCTGTCGACCGTGTCGACCCCATTACAGCCACAGGAAAAACACGATTTGCTTCACGCAAAACATTCTTGTAGTACTGTGGAATTTCATTGTCCCTCTCCTGCTGGAATGATTTTCGTAGCTTGTCTTGAACATCTGGATGTTTGGCAAGTTGTATCATGATATTGGATATCATTGACCCAGTTGTTTCATGTCCAGCAGCCATAAACATCACAACTTCACTTATCAGTTGATTTCTATCTCCTTGTAGATATGAATTCTCGAAAAGCAAGTTCAAAAACGTTTTGCAATCATTATCAGTATTGTTGTTGTCTAATGCTGATGTCGTCTCATCATGCTGATAGTTTTCAATCATTTGTTCTGCAAATTGCATAACTTTTTGGGCAGACTTTTTCGCCTTCCATACTCCAGGTAATAGAAATCCAAATATCTTTCGCAATGGATTTGTACTTTGCTTGTATGCAAATTCATGTAAAGCTAAATCTAAATTATCTGTAAACATTCGGAATTCTTCAAACGATGCTTGATAGTTGAATGCAGCTTCACAAATGATATAGAATGTCACAGCCAATGCCTCGTCTACGGGGTCAAATGATTTTTGAGACATACTGTGTTCCTTTAAACGTCCCATAAGCCATTGGTCAATATGCTTTTGAGCTATTATGCTCATACGCGTTTCTGATTTGTCACTATTGGTACCACTACCAATCACCTTGTTTATTGTATCATTGGTGTTTTTCCTTTTTTTAAGAGCGAAGGCGCGATGAGCTGTTCTTCGTATGGACTTGGTGTAGGGTGAGTTCATTGATGTAAACATGACAGGTTTACCATACGTTATCCCCTCAAATGACTTAAATATTTCGCATGGTTTATCAGATGTTGAATCTTGTAATATACGACGTGCTAGTTGGACATCACCCACCACAAAGACTTTACGAAGTATTGGGATAGGTATGTAAAATCCTATTCTTCCAAAAATCAAAATTTCGCGCAATTGAAAAATGGGAAGAGCTAATCGGAATGTTTTTCGTTGGCATTGCTTAGAAAGCTGATGCAAGTACAAATAGGGTTGTGAACTTGTCATACCTCGGATGTCCGATATTACATTGTACGTAGCAAATGGAACAATGTTTTCATTGGAAGGTGAAGTTTCTGACGATTGTTTTTTTCTCATCATTATTATCGAGATCAGAACTGCTCCTCCAGTGATTAGCCCGACGATTTGGAAATGTAAATCAGATTCTGACAGAGACATTATCACCGTCACCAT
The DNA here is from genome assembly GCA_014885115.2 of Asterionellopsis glacialis. Classification (NCBI taxonomy): domain Eukaryota; phylum Bacillariophyta; class Plagiogrammaphyceae; order Rhaphoneidales; family Asterionellopsidaceae; genus Asterionellopsis; species Asterionellopsis glacialis. The sequence goes on from WKLE02000105.1 coordinate 20,647, forward strand.
TGTCAAAAGTTCTATAAATGCGATCATTCGCAGTGAATAAATTTTCTTTTGGGGGTATCTTTGGTTGGCGGTTGGCCGGCTTCGTGGCGAATGGTGGAGGCAGGCTCGGCGGGAAGATCCCAAATTTTATAAATACTATATAGTATTGTATTCATACGTGAAATTGACACTTTCTAAGGAACTTTTCTTCTTAGATGATATCTTTGAGGCGGAGCGATCTTCGGGCAAAAAAAAGAGAGGAAGGCAAAATACGAGGGATTATGGTACCGGTAGTACTAAATACCTGGTACTCTTTATCGACGCCAATGCACAAGAAACACAATCAAATACAGCATAAAACACATTATTTATATGCAAACCTACTTCTCCCATTCTTTAGAGGAGACATTTTGTTGTGGCTTCGAAGAGGAGAGGCTCGTATTTCTATTTCTCTCTTTAGCAATTAAAAAAGATGATTCCTCCAATTGCTGTGCTCGTACGAACGTTTCGACCTCAATTTGTAAACTGCGGCTTGTTCATCTATGTATGCTACAGGCTTTCGAACTTGTCTACTTCTGCACCAAGTCTGTTGGAAATATTCGCCAAATGGTGTGAGTCTTTCATACAAAGGTTTTCTCAAATATTTCTTCGTTATGTTTGTTCCTTGTTGAAGAGAAGTACTGATGGTTGTTTATCATCATCATTAATAGTGACAACAATACATACCTTCGTAGATTTAGCAATCCATATTTGGTCAACTATTGCTCAAGATATTATTCTACTGACTGGACTGTTGGGTCTAATGCGTTTAATTTACCGACTTTACCATTTTCGACCAAAAGTATTGATATGGAAAGATCAATGTATAAATCAAATATGTCAATGGATTTTAAATTCTCGATCATGTTGGCCAATTTTAAATCAAGAAGTAGAAAAGATTGCTAACCAATTTTTAAAAGAAGCAGACCATATGTTACGGAAGGATCCAAATCGGACTATACGACATTCACTTCCTCAAGTAGGTGTGAAGGATCACATTCTACTTCAAGAACTAGGTTCTTGTGCTGTTGATGAGACTCGTAGATGTGATACTGGTAAGATTTCTGGAACAGTATATTCTAAAGGGAGGGCACATTCTGAACTCATGAGCCAAGTTTATAGGTTATACCAATGGTCGAATCCATTAAAACCCGGCGTTTGGCCTCGAGTAAATCAGTGTGAAGCTGAAATAATAGCCATGACGGCCAACTTTTTAAATGCACCTTCACCCCCATCAGGTTGTGTAACATCGGGTGGGACTGAAAGTATTCTCACAGCGGTAAGAGCTCATGTAGAAGTTTATGGCAAACGGCGCGGGGTTTTGTACCCCGAAATCATCTGTGGCACTACAGCTCACGTCGCTCTTTACAAAGCTTGTGAAGTGCTCAATGTCCGACTTGTCACGATTGACTGTAATGATAACAATCAAAGCTACCAACTCCAAGCAGACAAAGTGAAAAAGCACATCACATTGAATACAATCATGATCTTTGCATCAGCACCATCCTTCCCTCAAGGTACAATAGATCCAATTCATCACTTATCAGAAGTTGCCGTTCAGTATGACATTGGACTTCATGTTGATGCATGTCTTGGAGGTTTCGTCTTACCCTTTTTAAATGATCCAGACGTTCCAAAACAACAAATCTTTGACTTTCGCCTTTCCGGTGTCACAAGTATAAGCGCTGATAGCCATAAGTATGGGTATGCTACTAAGGGTACAAGTATTGTCATCTTTGGATCTATCGCTTTACAGCATGCATCATATTTCCCTTATACGTCTTGGTCAGGAGGATTATATGTGACACCAACGTTGGCAGGAAGTCGCCCTGGTGCTCTTGTGGCGTGTGCATGGGCTGCACTCGTGTCCATAGGGCAGGATGGATACACAAAGCGAGCAAACGCAATTGTAAAGGCCGCACGACGAGTTGCTCGTGAAATTTCATCCATGAAAAGTCTTAAACTTATGACTCCCAATCCTACAGTAGTAGTTGCGTTTGGTTCTGATGAATTGAATATTTATCGAATAAAGGATGCCTTGTCCAAGAAGGGGTGGAGTTTAAACCCGCTTCAAAACCCTGCAGGACTTAATATTTGTGTGACAGAAAATTTTGTTGCAAGTGAGGGAGTTGTAGATGATTTTGTACAAAGTTTGAAGACAGCTGTTGATCAGATTAAAGCTGTTGAGTTGACACCTGAGAAAAAGGCCGACGACGGTACAGCGAATATTTACAAGGCAGTTCAGATGATTCCACCAGCTCTTTGTTGCTTTGCTTTGTGTCGATTCATCGATGCAACTCTTGCACCGTGAATGAACAGTAAACTAAAACATATGAAAGCAACGGGAAAAGCTGCTGGTGACAATAAAGCACAGATTTTGAAACGTGCACCCATACCTCCATTATGTGAGATTTTCTACGAAAAGTCTACCGCTCACTTGTCGATTTGGTACTACTAATGTTTACGATTAAAATTTTAACGGTACTATTCGTTTTTAATCCTATGAAATATTCAATTTAAAGAGTTTTCCCTTTGGATGTTGCTGGTGGTTGATTGATTTTGTCATAAATTGTTTCTAAAGCAATGTTTGGAAAGTACACGACGTGAGCATATTCCAAAGCCAATGCATCATGTCCGCCACGATTTCCATGCGAGATCAGTGTAGCTTCTTCCTCGGTAATCAAGTGACAGATACCCTGGAAGAGAGAAGACATAAATCCGCAACTGAGGTAAAACCATTCTTCGACCCCTGTTAGAATATAAACAATCCGACATATGAAGACGCCACCCACGACTATTTTTTTAGCTGGATTTGGAATAGCCGATAATAGTGCAAGGATGCACATAGTTCCGATTGTGACTGTACTAGTAACATCCATCTGAGATCCAGCATAGCTGCTTTGAGAAAGTAAGTGAAATAGGTAGTACAGTCCAGGAGCCAGTAGTAACTTGGGTACCCATTTATGAACAGGCATGGTGATCTTTTTGTCGGTAGCAAGTATATTGGTACCGATAATGGCTACGACAAATCCACCAACAGCATATTGTTCGAATAAAGTTTTAGGTATGAGTGGTGCATACGTATAAGCAAGACTAATTAGGGTTGTAGAGGATCCTGTCACCGCTATAGGAGCCTTGGTCAGGAGGAGATACCCAATCCAAACAAGAGCACTCACAGCAGACAGTATTCGTAGATTTTCTATTGGTTGTGGAACCCTTTGATCTAATAATTCGAGAATACCAAAGTTTCCAAAGACACAAAAAATAAGACATACAAAATGACCAGCAAGATTTGTTGCACTAACATGACCTGCTTTGAAATGTTCTAAAGCAATATCATAGGATTCACCTGCAAATGCGTTGATGAAAGGCTTCCATGGATAGACATAAAATGGTCCCAAAGAAAAGAGTAGAATTTTTAGTAGAACTTTCATCTATTCGACAAATATTGTCTAGCTGGAATAGATAGAATCAGCGATCGACTCTGTTGATTGTATTTGTGGCGTCAACAATCAGCTTGTAGGTGTCAGTTGCGTTCTCGTTTCACGTTTTCCAAAAAAAGGAAGAAAAAAACAGGAAAGATCCTTGTTTTGTGTGATAGTAAAATACACATAATATGATTTATAATACCTATTTCTACATTAGGACTAGGACTACCCGGTAGGTCTTAGTACCAGATGGATGAAGGAGAAGGTTAGAGAATGTAGACTCTCTTCTTTTTTGTTAACCCTAACCTGAACATTGACATGGTTGTCTGTATTTTCGTTGAAAACATAAAAGACGTGTCAGAAAGAGTTGATGCTGCCGGGACAAAACGTAGAAAATGAGTTGCAAGGCGATCGAGCCCCAACCGAAGGAACGAACAACCGTCCGAAAGAACAAACCCAAAAAAACGCTAGGAAAAATTATTCTTGTGAGGTTGGCGACAGGGCAGTGTAAGAACTCCCTGTTGACACGAAAAAGTTCTGATTTAAACTTGGCAAAGAACTCTAGAAGAAGTCATAAAGTCAACATGCCAATTCTGTAGTTCTAACCAAAAAAAAAAGGTACAGAGCGTCTAAAAAGTGATAGAGAAGAAATACAAATCAGAACAACAAGACAACAACAAAATGAGTAGTAGTGGTACAAAAATGTATGGATCACTCTTGGGTCCGGGTGGTGAAAAAAACCCACATGATAATACTAATTCTATTGATGATTATGATGATTCATCAGATGATAGTGATTCTCTCTTATATGCGAGTGAACGATTACTACGAAAGGCAGATAAGTTTACGTTGCCTCATAATGTGGAACGAGGATACAGAGGTACTGAATTGAAATTATTAAGTTTTGCTCGTCCACATATGAGAGCATTTCATGGTTCATGGATGTGTTTCTTTGCATCATTTTTTTTACAATTTGCAATGGCCCCTATCTTACCTGATATTATGAGATCCCTAAGTTTGACAAAAAGTGAAATTTGGTTAACCAATGTTTGGAGTGTTGTGGGTGGTGTCCCCATGAGATTTGTCATGGGACCTCTATGCGATTACTATGGTGGAAGGACGATTATGACTTTTATACTTGCCTTCTCTGCAATCCCATGTCTGTGTGCAGGACTTGCCTTTAATTTGGGAACGTTAGCTTTTGTCCGATTTATCATTGGGTCCTTTGATACCTTCGTGCCTGGACAGTATTGGATCACATGCCATTTTATCCGTGAGGTGGGTGGTACAGCCATGGCAATATCTAGTGGATGGGGTGCTATGGGCAGTGCCATGACACAGCTTGTCATTGGATCTGTCGTCTTCCCTCTATGTTGGTTTATAAGTGGAAGTCCTGATATTGCGTGGAGAATTTCCATGGTCGTCCCTGCTATATTTGCATTAAGTGTCGCAACCTTTTTTTACATGTATTCGGATGATTGTCCACTTGGAAATTTTCGTGAAGTTAAGAGAGCAGGTCTCATGATTGAACGGAGTGCAGTAGATTCCTTCCGATCAGGTATATTGAATCTAAATTCATGGATTCTATTCCTTCAGTGAGTGTGTGGGTTGTGAAAACTGTTTGTGTCCCCGCACTTTTATCCATTCGATGATGGTCATGATTGCTTATAGTCCTCCCAATCCCTCTGACTTAACTTTGATTTCCTCACTTTTTCTTGTCTTCCTGATTCATTGTTGCTGCCTTTACCACACTATCACAATAATGAA
>WKLE02000105.1:25890-37256 GCA_014885115.2 Asterionellopsis glacialis
AAAAAAAAGACATGCTGGATCATATGGTGTTGATTTGACAATGTGTAATGGTGCAACCTTATATTTTAGTGATCGGTTCAATCAACCCACTGTAACTGCAGCAGCTATTGCATTCTCCTATGGTGTCAGTGCTGTATTTGCACGTGGGTTAGGTGGGTACATTAGTGATCGTGCCTATGATTTATTTTCTCTTCAAGGTAGACTTTACGTTCAAATGATTTGTATGATTATTCAGGGTGCCTTAACATTGATATTTGCAAGATGTGATACCCTCTCTTGGAGTATTGTAATTATGGTCATCTTTTCTATATTTGTACAAATGAGTATGGGTACATGCTTTGGGATTGTCCCCTATGTCGATAGTCCCAACACGGGGTCTATTGCAGGTGTTGTGGGTGCAGGGGGGAACTTTGGTGCAATCGTCTTGGGAAATATCATTCGATTTACAACGGATTATGATACAGCCTTTGAATATATTGCATGGTTAACTATTGGATTGTCATTGTTAACACCCTTTATTGTTATCAGGGGGTATCGTGGTATATTCTTTGGTACAGAAGAAGCATCACAACGTCAATCATTGTTGGTACCTGGTGCATCACCTAAACTTGTTCCAGCAAGATTTAAAAATCGTAGACCACAATGACTAGAAATAATATCAACATGCAGTTATCTCAGCATAGAATCCAATCTCTACAGTGCTGTTACTACTTGAAAAAGAGAAAATATGGAGCGTGATAAAAGTGATACCGCATATGCAATATGGAAAAAAGAGAAATATATGTTTCATTTTCAATTTCATGGTCTCTTTTTTGTCTTATAAACTTTAAATATTAATGTAACACATCTAGCACTGTTTCTTTTCTTTTTTGGGGGGTTGTTCTTTTCTTTCTCTGACTTTCAAAACACTAGATAATGAATGAAAATCATTCATTTCTAGTATTTCTTGGTTTTCGTTTCATTTTCATTTCTCACATTGTCTTTCACTCTTTTTTGATTTTGAAATTATTCGTTTGTTTTTTTTTCGTTCTTTCCTTACACATTACGATCCGTATTATTATTTACTTCTTTGCTGGTTGAGGTTTACGATTATGTGTCATGTGGGCTTGTACTAATGTATTTGCCGCCAAGGCAGCCAATAGACTTAATTCACCACACATGGTAGCAGCTGCAACAACTTGAGCCAATTGTTTAGCATTCTGTCCAGGTGTGTCACCACCACCCTTACAGCCGATCGCCTGGAGACATGCAGCTTGTGCTGGTAAAGATGTACCACCACCTACAGTTCCAACTTCAATACTTGGCATGGTACAACTAATCCATAAATCACCACCAGCTGTTTCTTCCATGAGGGTAATACAGTTGGACGATTCGACATTTTGAGCTGGATCTTGTCCAGTGGCTAAAAAGACAGCTGTGACAATATTGGAAGCATGTGCATTAAAGCCACCAATCGTAGCAGCCATAGCAGATCCCACCAAGTTCTTTTGAATGTTTGTTTCTACAATAGCCTTGACAGTTGTTTTCAATGTGGATCGTACAACCTTTTCAGGAATCACAGCCTCCACAACCACAGACTTACCACGTCCTTCAATCCAATTGGTAGCTGCTGCCTTCTTGTCAGTACACATGTTGCCACTCAAGGCCACAAGTTGTACAGTAGGGAATTCCTTTTGCAATACCTCAATGACAGCCAAGGATCCCTTGGATACCATATTCATACCCATAGCATCACCCGCAAAGCAAACCAATCGAAGGTAAACATTTTTGCCAGCCACTGTGGGTGAGCAACTTTGTAATTTACCAAAGGATGTTGTAGATTCAAAGGCAGCCTTTAATTTTTGGAAGTTCTCAGGTGTTTCACACCAAAGTTTCAAATTGGCAGCCTCCATGGCGGATGCCATACGAAGACACGGAGCACGGGTAATACCATCCTTCAACACAGTCGCATACGCACCACCTCCTTGTGTCACAGCCTTGGCACCACGATTGGTCGATGCCACCAAACACCCTTCTGTCGTTGCCATGGGAATGTAGGTGGATTCATTATTCAATGTAAGTGGTCCCACCATACCCACGGGTAACGGGACGTAGCCTACGACAATCTCACAATTGGCACCATGAACACGACCATAATCTAATGATGGTTCGGATGGTAAGTTTTCCAAAGCATTGGTACGTCCCAAGGAATTTAATTTCTCCGTCACCACCAAACGGCGTACCACTACAGCACGACTTGCGGTAAGACGTTTTTCTAATTCATGATCTTTCATTTGTCCAGAAAGAACTAAATTAGCAATATCCGCATCTGACATTTCTTGAATGTTTGATAAATCAGTCTTGCCGCCTTTGGAAGATTTGAAAGAAGAAGGATCCGAACAAACGGGAGCAGAAGGTGCGGGTGGATGAAGTTTCTTGGTCTTTTGAGGTGCAGTCTCATTGATACTAGTCGATCTGTTTGTCAACAAATCATCATGGTGGTGGCGGTTGAGTGTGTGTACATGTGCGTGCGTGTGCAGAAGAAATGAAACGAAATTTAAAAAAAAAAGAGGTAAGCACATAAATAATACGATTGAAATGGTCACAAATCGTGTGTCACATGGAAACACCCTTTTTTCTTCCAATCATTCAACATCCAAGACTCACGAACGGCTGCTATGACAAAATAATACAGTAGCTGGTACAGTTCGTACGACTCATTCTACATACCTTTGTTGTTGCTGTTGCTGCTGTTGCTGCTGTTCACGTTGCTCTTGTTCCATGTTACCCACAAGTTCATCGGCATTGACAAAGGAGATACCAAAGAATCCAAAGAAGTAACAGAGAAACATACTCCATACCACTAGGAATTGCAATAAGTATTTGGAATCATTTAAATACAAGGATGCATTCAAACTAAATTTCACAACACTTCCACCGAATGCTAAAATAGCAGCAAAATTTAACCATTTTAAAATGAACCATCGTGGTTGCGGTAAATCGCTACTGCAGCTACTAGATCTTGGCTTTGCAGACTTCAACAATGCATTGTCCACAGATGTACCTGACGCAGTATTACTTGTACTACCATTGCTATTCAATAAAAAGAATGATACGGCAACTGTTCCTGCAACAATGACAACGTATAATTGTGTCGATGACAAGGAATCAATGCTATCAATGGCAGCATCAAGTCGTTGTCCCAGTGTCATGGGAGATGCAACAGTTGTCATGGCAACGGTGGTTTGGTTTTACGTATTTGTTTGTTTCAAATTCTTATTTCTTTTCCAAAGCGTCTCTACAGAGAACTGTGGTGGAAAAGCTGTGCTACGGTATGAGGGTAGGTCCAAATCCGAGAGAAAAACTCTCTCTAATTTATGGTTTTTTTGCTGGCTGCAACTGTAAAATTCGTAAAAAGTACACTATTTTCCGTACCAAGAGAGGGCGCTGCTTCCCGCCTTATGCAGTAGAATTCACGTGCATGCCGAATATGGACAACGCACCGATGAGAACAAACAGAGATCACAGTACATACGGTAAACGCAGGTACACGTAGGCATTCAATTAGGCTCGCTCTATCTGCATACGAGTACAGCAACATGAGTCGTATGTATTATTTGCGTTGAATAGGCATGGTGGGCAGAGGGTGTGACACAGATACACATGAAAAACAAGACTCCTTTTCCTCCTAGCATTTGTACTAAATCCTACACAACGAGTGTTTTTTGATTTTAAAGCACATAGCAAATACGATTATCTTGTACTAGATGTACGCACGTACTGCGTCATAGAAATTCTACATGAACCCGGTATCAGTACGGTAAGAACTGTACCAGGTACCTGGTACCGCGGTAGGACCTACTTAGGAACAAGCGTGCGTGTCAACTCAAACACATCTTGAATCGTATGTGCCTGTATTTACCAGTTATTTTTGGAAACTACCAGTTGTGAGTACGTACCTGATATCGTAGGACCTCTCCGTCCCTGCTTGATCTCAATGGAAAATTTAGTTTTTCACATCGTTACTTCATCAATTCTACGTAAAAAAATTAGGGATCAATACCAGGACGAAGAAATGTTTTTTGAAGCATTCTTGTATTGTGGATGAACAGCATAGTCAATACGAAGTTTTAGTCTTTCATACAGGGAACCCTATGCACTGTTCGTACCGGAACACATGGCGCCAGTCCTGTCTCAACGGTTGAAAACGGAGGAAAACACAAAAAACAATGCTGTCTAAATAAATAAATTCTACTTATTGTTCAAAAATATGCGCGCGCAAAAAAAACGCTCAAGGTCGTCTGTCTGTCTGTCTGTGATTCACCCAAAAAAAATTGAAATCGATATTGTAGTCGAACTATTCGAACTACTTCCTTCCGTCTCTAGTAGAGAGAGTGTCTAAAGAAATAATCTAAAAAAAATATCATGCAAGATGCATACCGTAGTAGTATCTGTGCTGAAGAATATCTATTTACCACTTGGTATATTTTAGACAATGACTCAAATCAATTTTGAAAAAATGATTATATAGATGGAGACAGAGTTTGGATCCAAAAATAGTATATAATGTGGGAAATTGTTTTTTTTTTTGTTATCATATTATATTAGTCTTACACAACAGCTCTAAAAAATATTTGACTCATGCTGACTGAAAATTTGCAAAATACAAAAAAATAGGATAGATCATGGATCATTTTATTGTTTTGTTCAAATCAGTACATGGGATTTTCAAACAACAAGATATTAGCACCTCTGACTTATTGGCTAGTTACTAATTCAAGAAATTGGATCTCTCCAGGGTGGTCAATATATATATTGGATCTCCACCAGTTATTGGTAGTACTACTCTAGAGGGGTCCAGAGGGATTGTCACTGTTGTAGCAACTATGTAAAAGAATATCAGTTTTATTACTAGATCAACCATGTATATCTCTTTTGCAGAACTCAAACAAGCCTTCAGAGGAGATGGAACCAACAGCATAATCATCAAGTAACAAGTCAAGTTTAATATTGATTATTGATTCTTTAGGATAGCTTCCATGAGAGATGGCTTGATAGTAGTTACCTGTTGACCTGAACAAGGTAATGTAGTTACTGATTCAGAATGTTGTGGTAAGGCACACAATGGTGTTACATTGTTCTGCTATTCTGGTTGGTCATTTGATGAGATTGTAGATGGAATTGAGAAGAGTAGGAAAGGAAAACCATGCAAGTGACATAAAACAGGCAAAAAGAAGAGAAGGAAAAGAAATATTACTGGACCACAGTGATGGTAAAACCAAGATTTTGGCTGTTGGTATGGGGTCAAATAATTCATAACAGTGTACACCTTAAATAATTAGTACATGATGCTGGAGTTTTGTAGCAGACTTTTTTCCAGATATGATGTCAATCTTCTTCTAAGTATCTAGTTAAAATGATACAGTATGGGAACAATTAAAATAATATGCTTCATTTTGTGGCTATTCTGGTATGCTGTTGTGGATATGGTAATTACTATGTATAAATTATATATTCAGATCAATGGACCAAATGGGCCCTGTTCAATATTGAATGTCAAATAAAGACAGAAGAATACAAGACTTCTTAATACTGGGAGAATAAATATAGTACAGCAAGTTTCTTTGATGGTGAATGCAGATCATAAATTTGGATCTTTTTTTATTACCTTGAACCATTGTGGTCACTAGTAGGTTGGGGTTGATATGATCTTCAATAATAGATAACATTAGAACTTGCATGGACTAAAAGAATATAAAACAAACAACTAAACCTGAAAGATAATTGTTATAGGGGTTAATTCCTCTGGAGTAAAGAAGTAGACAAGGATTTTTTTAAGGTATCAAAGAGTTACACAAAACAAATTCACAGCTGACAACAAATTGAAGGAGATCATGATACACCAATTTACCAATGCTAAATTGGACCTTGAATATAACATCCTTACTATTAATATAGATGGCTACAATTTGAGAATTTCTCCCTCTCTGGTTATCTCTCTCATATATATTGTGACTACTAGAAATGGCCAAAGCATCCATTAGTAGTAGAATGGGATATGAGAATATATATATATGCTAAAGTTTTCAAAAGGTTGGACAATCCAATAGATCATGTTGAGGGAGCTTGGTAGTTTGTAGGACAAAAGAGGCAGAATACAATGAAAAAGAGGTGAAACTAGAGAGAATGAAAGAGAACAAAAAAGCAAAAAAAGATGAAATGAATAAGAGAGAAGAACAAGTTTTAGCTTCTACAAAAAGCAATAGTGCTGAAAAATGCAGGATTGCTGATAACCACAAAAAATGAACAAGAAGCAATGATGCTATTATTGTGTACAAGGATTGTGATTTTCCTATATGGTATCAATGTCCAGCTTAGTAACATTGATTGAAAAGCAAGAAGAAATTACAGGAGAAATTGGACACAACAAATCTTTGTATTCCTGAGGCATACACAAATACAGAGAGGAGGAACTTGGCATCAAAACCTACAATACAAATAGAAATATTTTAAATTCTACAGATGTCTCATGCAAGATTTGAAATCATTGCTGATCTACAAATGTTTTGGAAAAAGCTTTCAAACTGGTTGAACATTCCAGAGATAGTGGTAGACTGTTTAGTTTGAATATGAAAAACAAAAATGGAAAGCTCGTAGAGTAATTCAGAAATTGGGTGCACTCCTTTATAGAGCAAGATATTATGGATTATGCAATATTGAGGTAGCTTATATACTTTTAAATAACACCCAACCATAATATAGTTTCCCTACACCTCCCTCTCCTTTACACTTTCATCTAAAAATCATATTGCTTTCATATCAATTTGGATAAAAATTCCATCAAACTTTTGTCTATCTTCATATACTTATCTACAGTCCACACTCACAAATAGGAAACACTGGACATTTTCCCACGCTTGAAATTTCTTGTTTTCAGGCAAAATTCCAAGCTTGAAACAAGCAACATTTCTTATTGAATATCTTGACATCACAATAATAAATTAACCTTCCATAAAAAAAGAAATGTAATTTTTTTCTTGTTGATGTTTCTTCTAAGCCTAGTAGCCCTAAAATATGCAAAATAAGAATTGATGCAATTTTCCAAGCTTGGAATTGCTTATTTAGGACAAAAACTTGAAGCTTGACCTAAGAAATGCATCATTTCTTATCTGTGGGTGTGGACTGTAGTTCATTCGTAATTCAAAATTCTAGATGAAGAACCCATTTTGTTTGGCATATTTCCAATATGGTTATTCAACAAAATTTACAAAATCTAACCTCATATGCAACTACAAGTTTATAGTATGGAAAAGATGACCCTGTTCCAGAATTTAAGGGAAAAACTAATAGCTTATTTATATATCTATAAAAGGCCTGGTACTTTACAATTCAAAATCATACATAGAGGCATCATAATATCATGAGTCTTAGTATAAACAAATATTTGAAGAATATTCTTGGTAGCTGCTGGAAGTAAAATCCAGGCTCAATAGGAAATCTGTGATTACATGAGGACCCATCTACCATATGTATGTTGTAGTGGATTGTACATTGTGAGGTTTACTCCTTTTACATGCACCAGCAATTATTGGGGTATTTTTCTTATCAAGCAACAGATTATTATTGAGAACATATATCATGCATTCTAGACTTTTAGCCCAGATGAAGTCTTGAAATTTTTCATTTTTTTGCAAATTTGAACAGAAAGAATGAATGGTTATAGAAACACATAGAATTTATTTAGGCAGTTGTATTCTAGAATGAAAATACACCAACTTGGTAACTCTCTACTAATAACAAAACCTAAAGGGGTGCAAAACCAATACATTGTCTTCCATGTTGTGTACATAATTAGCTGAAGACACCTTGTCAGCATCCTCCACCTATTCTATTGTGCTGATCTTGTATGTCTAATCTTGTTAGACAACCTTTAAAACTCTCTGTGAAAAGACAACCTCAAAGATTGGTGAAATAGTTTTGTAAGCTTTGTTTGCACACCCAAGAAGAGAGATGGATTGGTATCTCATCCTTGTACTCTTCTACCATATTTACTAGGACCTACTTACTAATTGTTAGGATTTACCTGGGGCACATAACATACCATACTTCTGTCAAATAGGTGAGTTTCAGAGCACCCAATTTTGTGTCCCTAGAGAGGACTGGTAAAGGGAAAAGAACCAGAGAATAGGAACATGGACTGGTGACATTATTGGCAAATACAAGCAATGTTGACATAACAATAACAAACAGTAAATTTGACAATGATTCAAAGAAAATGATTGACCAGTTGCCCCCCCCCAAAAAAAAGAAAAAAGATGACATACTTAAAAGCACAGCTAATCAAGACTCACCAACAACATCTACTGCTGCCAACCAAATCTGATGGTAACAATGAAGATGGAAATTGACCACAACAAAATCTATATTACCCATGTATATATATGTTATGCATTTGTGTAAGAAGCTATATCTTTTTTTGACAGATTTTGTTATACTATATTATAATTGAAAATAAATCAACAAATATAAACACACATTTTATAACCACAAAGAATAAAAATAAACAAAAAATACAACTTAAAGCTTACACCAAAATACCAAAATTATATCAACACATTGGAAAAAATACACCATGTTTAGAACAATGGATAGATTTTAACTTTGGTATTATTTTGAAGTCTAGATGAATGAGTTTTTAATGTGATGCAGCCTAAACAATCAAGACAAAAAACATATGAACAGTGAGATTATAGCAACATACCATACCAACCACAATGATTAGATAATAACAATGATGTATACAAACAGGGTTTGGTATGTGCACTATATTAAAGTCCCATCAAATATACTAGTTGAAAAAATAAATGTACTATTTGGCATTAGTCATCCTTTTCATTTTACCTAATCTGTTGCTATACATTGGCTTGGCATATATCATTCAAGAAGAAGGGAAACCAAATGCAGTATGGTTATTTCCCTTCTTGTTATCTGGTACTATGTCTAATGTGTTGATCAATTGGAGATGATGGAACAATGAAAAGGGTTTTGATCTAGTGACCTCAATAAAGTTAGTTAGAGAAATGTTAGTAGGCTGTTATAGTATCAGGGATATAAAGTCAGAGAATTCAGATCACATCATCATAGATCTTAACTTTGCCAACAGCAGTCCATACACTTCATCATTTTCCAATCATACTTGAAACTCCTTGTGCTCCAAGGGACCAAGGATCTGCTTTGTCACATGATTTAAACCCCCCGCAACTTGTTTGTTGTACTTCCTCTCCATTTCACCAGCTACTTGATTGAATAGATCAGATTATTCACTATCATTATCAACAATACTGCCTAAGGTGAAGTCAACCAATTTCAATGTAGTATTTTTCATTTCATGTTTGAGATCCTACTACAAAAAGACAGTGTGAACCTGTCTATGATCATTGTCATGTTGCTATTCTCTCAAACTCTTTACATTACTTGGCATATGCAATAGATCGCCACCGGCACATTTCATATAGTTGGACACTAATAAGTGAGAAGTAGCAAGTTCCAGTCTGTTATACATTAGTAATGATCATAAATATTGTTAGAATGTCTGCCTGGGGGTATCCTGGATGTGTTTCATTTCCATACAAATATGATTTGCACATGTTCATGTTGGGATCTATCTCTTTATCTTTGTCTAGTATACCTGCCTGAGGCAATGCAAACTTCATCAAGGGTAAGTCATAGGAACATACGTTAGTCATGGTGTTAACCCAATTTTCTGGGGTGTGGCTTTGGGCATAGAACAAATAGTTTGATAGGGCCAAGTCAACAGGATCTAATAGTAGAATGAATGAATGAATGAAAGGATGGATCACTAAGGGGTAGAAGGGTTAGAGGTCAATACAGCATACATATGATCCAGGTTAGGTAAGCTAGTAGGGGGTTTAGGTAAGTTACTAGTAGGGGGTCCACGATACTTACCTGGAACCATATGAACTATTCAATCTATTTCCTCAAGGTGATGTGCAAGATCAGTACCAGTGCAAAACAAATCAGGACAATATGTCATAAAGTAATTACTCCTTTCATTCAATTTGGTTGAGCTCAGTGGTGGCAGACACTTTGGGTCATCTTTCAAATGGGTGTTTGGAAATGACTGTGTATGATGAACTACAACATATTCATCAACAAAGCATACATTTAGATGTTATTGAATAGCGTTCATTTGTTGCATAAATTCCATCAAGTCGTTTGTGTAATCGTTTCCTGATTTATGATGATGGATTGACATCATATTCAAAGAAGATTTTGGTAATTTATAAATATATCCATATTTGGGGGACTACTATCATTTTCCGACTTGGCACATCCAATCCCTCGCTATTATGAATCATGTTTGTGATCAAGTGCCTGTTTTGAAAAACAATGACTACAAGAAATGCTGTTGCTAATGCCAGTAGTGTCAGTACTTTGTAACTTTGTGAATTTGGCATCACAGGTATTGGGATGTTTATTGTCATCATGTGTATCATAGTGGATCAGTGAATGTTGTTCTTCTTGGTCATCATCCTGATAAATGCCACTGTTGGTTTGACCATTTGCTTTCATCATCATGAAAAAACAATGCAAGAGTATATTGATTGCCAGGTGACTTTTTGCGAAAGTTTGTTGACCTTATACCACCAAAAGTCAACGGTCAAATGATTCAGCTAAATTAGTGACATTGTATGGCTATTTTAGTCTGATAAACCTGAGGAAGCACAGATGTCTACACGGAAAGTAATGGCGATGAGTGATGATATTTTGATCATAATATCACAAGCTAAGCACCAAGATTCAGCGTAACAAATATTTTGTAATGCATTTGCATGGTAGCCCTACTAGTACCTGGTGAGTGCTAAGTCCACTCTCTAGAGAGAAGAAGTCCTCGAAGTCCACTCTAGTCCTACTAGAGAGAGACCCATCTTTAGAAATATCATTCTCTTTTTTATCAGTTCTATTTTTGGGGATCAATTCATTTTCGACTCCGTTCGAATGAATCGAAAATTGAACCAATCGTCTTCTGGATCAATACTTCGTCTTCCGTACCAGGTATTGCCAGAAGATTCCAGCCGACGTCGTCCAAAAGTTCGCTATTTATTTTCTTGAAGCTATCATCCTGAACCCTCTTGATATCTTTTGTCACAGGAAGGCTTTTTTTGGTCGTGATCTGGCTAAAGTTGAAATGATACGTGAACTGATTTTTTATGGGCACGCACGCAATGATCCATTACCGGATGGAAAAAACCAAATCCCGGATAAGTGCCTGATGAAACAGCTTCAACATTAATCACGAGTATTAACAGAACCAGAGAGTCATCAATTTTACTTAGTGACCATAATCAAGGAACAATGCAACCTGA